>PVIC010009940.1:0-44474 GCA_004025085.1 Thryonomys swinderianus
GGACTCGCAAAGCTATCCAAGATTAGAAAACAAGAGTAGGAACCATAGTGTGAGCTCAGAGATGTTGACTCAGCGATCTTCGCATGTTTCACGGCAGCCCTGCTGCTTCAGAAAGAGCAGCCTGACTGCGAGCACCACCGGCCTTCCAGGTAGCTGCGCTTCAACCAGTGATTCCACTTCCGTGGTTGTCATTTATACAGAAGGGGCAACGCCAGCTAAGCCGTGGGCAGTGATGGAACTAAATGGTCCATGCACAGTACCTACTTTATAGCCACCTGGCCTCCTTACTCCTTTCATACAACAGAATGTCCTGGGAGGTAAGAAGCACCAGGCAGAGAAGTTGTCCCGGCTTTGATTCCTCACGAGTTTTTGTGGTCAAAACAGTCTTCCCCTACCTATAGTGTGAGTTATAAAACAGTGCCGTGTATCTTCACAGCCATTCTGTAGCCATGTGCCTCATGGAACAATGTAGCGAGTGGTCAACAGTTTGGGCTAAGAAGCAGAGCCCGGCTGGCTTTCCAGTAACTGCTGTCTGACCTTGGGCAAATGACCTACCTCTCTGGGCCTCAGGTTCCTTTGTGTTCATGGGCGGAGATCGCAGTCCCTCTTTTAAGGTTGTAAAACAGGTTGTTAAGTAATATATGTAAAACAACTAGGAGTTTGGCATAACTCCTAATATAAAACAAGAGTTAAATAAATGATATTATTACTAGTATTTAACATTCTTGCTGTGGTTACTTTTGTACTTTGAGCTAAAAAAACAACTGAAAAAAAAAACAAAAGCAGAGACTATATACCTCAGAGTATTATAATTGGGTCCTGTTTTTGAAGAATGCTGGTTGCCTTTATAGTTTGGCAAGGGCAATTGTGAGTGACTTATGTACCGATAAGCTGTTTTCCTCTCGCACTCGGGGTGATGGTGAGGCAGCCAGTGTGTCATGTATCCCAGGACGCCTTGAATAAAATGCCATTTCCTCAGGAACAGCTAGAAATACCGATGCTAATTTTTCCCGAGCTCAGGCAAAGCAAGAGCGCTCCTGCTGCAGTGGGCTGGAAGGAGCTCTCCAGAAACATTATGTCATCCTAATTTGCACTGCCAAGGGATGAGCTCATCGGGGCGGGGTCTCAGGGGCTGCAGCTGTGCCAGCTCCTCACTTGTGCGCTGCGCGGCCTCCGAGCCGCCTCTCCCGCGCTCGCTCCCCCTCCCCCCGCCCCCTGCCCGCCCGTGCCAAACAGGAGGCACGGCATGATGAATTATTTAAAACCCAAAGCAAACTCCTGCAAAATATAACCAGGCATCAGAAGGCATTAAAAAAAAAAAAAAAGAAAAGCAAACTGCATTTTGGTCATTTTGTATTACAGTATTAAGAAAAAATAAAAAAACAGTTGCAGAACTGCTGTTGTCAATGGAGAGCGACTTCTGTCGGTTCTCTGGGCTTCTCCTGCTTTGTCTGAGCGCAGGAGCTTCCCTCTTCCTCGTAAATAACAGCTTGATCTGTAAGTGAACGGGTGCTGGGACCGAGCTGATCACAGGTCTGACTCAGCCACATAGCTGTGGCGAGGGAGGAATATGTGAGCAATTTTCTGCATTCTTTTCTTTACAGTATGTGCTATGAATATCTTTATTTGTACTTTTGTCATTTTACTGAGCAGTGTTGGTAGTGACTGAAGTCAGGCAGCTTGAGTCTGGATCCCGACGTAGATTATGCGTGTGCTATGTTTATGACATTTGTGAGATTGGATCATCTCTCCAAGCCTTAGCTTTTCTGTCTGTAAAATGGGGATGATATTCAAGCCTCGGTCAAAAGATGATTGTAGACATTAAATGAATATTATATAGTAATTGTTTAGTCCTCAGAATATCCTCAATAAATGTTGGCTCGTTAATAAGAAACTGTTCAACTGCTTTAATAACTTTTATAGAAAGTATGTGTGTTTGTGCATATGTGTGTGTGTGTGTGTGTGTTACCATGAATTGAAGAGAAGATGTAAAAGTCCATATGATGTGTTTTGGGGAAATTATTCACTCATGAAAAAAGCTTTTGTTTTACTTTCTGTTATGGAAATTTTCAAACGTATACTGAATCACATACAGAAAAGCCATACACCCCATCAACCCTCTCTAATAGTTAACAACTGTTTGGTAACTTTGTTTCATTTACATCTCTGTCTTCTTTTAAAAAGTGTAATATTTTAAGAGTAACTCCCCAGGTATTATGTCAGTGTATGCATAACCTTTGAATGCATTACCTTAAAAAAATTTTACTTTGAACTTAAGCATAGTTATTATGACACCCGGCCATATTAAAGTTGTTCCTCATTCTCATCCAGTCCATCTTCAGTGTCCCCGATGGCTCAAAAATGCCTTTTTATAACTTTTTTTAACATCACAGAAAATAATCTTAGCTTAAATTTTTTGTAAAAGGGTTTTCTGAACATATGTGAATTCTTGCTTTTCAAAGCTGAATTTCAAATTGATGTAAAACATAAATTGATATGTAGCAGGAAAGAATACAAAATTGCTAAATTTTTATTGTTAATTTTAGTGATTTGTTTAAAATTAAGAGATTTGTACTGGTTAGGGTAATTAATAAGAAATAAATATGTTAATTTTTAACAATTAATTTTATGTTTCAGATGGCCAGTATTTTGATGTGCTCTTATTTAAATATGACTTTAAACCTATTTAAATCAGTGCATAGCATATAAACATGATTATAATTTGTTCATTTATTTCCTGCTGTAGATATTCAATATCTTATTTTGCCTAGATTTCATGCTCATAAGTCATTGATCGACACTGGAAATTTGTTCATGAAAAATATTTAATGCTTAATATTGCCAACAGTGTTCTTAAGTGTGACATTTAATTTAACTTTTACAAAAGACATCTTTTTCCATTTAAGGGCAAGCTCTGTATGACTCCAGGTGTGTTTGGAACTTATCTAATCAATATCAACAGTAAGACTCCAGGGAGACATGAGTTAGGTCCATAAAAATTTATATGAGCTCTCTATTTTTCATGGAAGATACTGTCTCTTGCTTCATTGCTGAATGTAAGTTTGAAAGATGACATCATATTCTGTGACAAGTCAAGGTCATTTAGAAACTTGTGTGAAGGGGATCTGATTACTTTCCCAGCAGTGTCTCCCTTAACTTTCTTTTTCCCAACCCCCATCCACCTAAGACTACAGCCACCTTGGACAGCGTGCCAGTCTCTTTGTTTTGTTGGTCCTACTCTTGCTCCTAAACTAGTCCATACCATTCCAGTAGGACTACTGAACTTAGTAAGTAAAAATATATGAGGACTAAAGTTTAAATTTCCTATGAATGATGACTATAACATTTTAATACATGTCCCAAATAGTGTATGAAATAGACAAAAATGTTTATTTGTTATTTCCCTGAAATCCAAATTTACCTGGGATTCTTGGGTTTCATCTGGTAATTCTAACCAAAAGAAACCAACCCCTCAGCAGCTGACTTTTGCAGGAAGCCATCCTAGGACCTCCCTCCACCCTCCTACCAGGACGCCGCGCTCCTGAAACCTCTCCTAAGACACATAAGCACTCGGCGTTTCAGAGTTAAAGATACGTGGGTGTCTGCATAGCACTGTGTAACACAAACATCGTGTCTTTTTCCTAGAATCCTGGGATTTTAGCATTTGCACTGGGGTGAAGGGGTGGGAAGTATCTAAAAGTAGACACAGAGCAGATGCAGATCATGAAAGGCTTTATCAACCATACTTAGAAATGTGAATGTAAATGAGAAGCAGCGAAGGGCCACTGGAAATGTTTCAGAACTGGCATGGGAAGCTCTTGAGTTTCAGGAGGGACTTGCGTGTGGCACTGCGAAGTAAAGGGGCGGGGACCTGAGAAGCGGCCACTGTTGGAGAGGAAGCACCAGCAGGGGTGTGAGAAAGCGAGAACGGGCCAAAGGATGTTAGGGTTATTGCTAAAATAAAATCAGTAGAACTTTATAATGCAGTGATGATTAAGATGAGGAATAAGACCTAGACACCTCCCGGGTCTCTGGCTCGTCCAACTGTTTAATGAAAGTTTCCCTAATGGCAGGCAGGGATGCGTCTTAGAGGGTCTAGAATGGAGAGATATTTGGGGGCATCATCAGTGAGGATTGAGAGTTAAAGGCAAGATAATAAATAGATGGAGCTAGCCAGAGTGAGCATATAAAAATTAAAATAGAATCTGGGACCTGCTGTCCTGCAGCTAATGTATTTGCCATAAGTAAACTGAAGGAAGAGCATGCGGCTGGATGACCTCAAGCTCAGCATCAGCTTGTAAAAGGAATAATGAGTCATTAGTATGACCTTGCTCTTCTACATCCAGAGTCGGTTTTGTCAGATTCATTATTGACACCATCTTTGACTCTCTTTTCTGGCTACACCCAGTATATTTCACCTAGACTTGTTAAGGATGAAATAAATATAATGGGTAAACTTTGAGTTTTAAGGAAAAGAAAAAAAAATCCCAAAAGTTCCAGTATCATCAGATAAATATTGACGGTGCCACATTATTAAAAACAGTTCCTTCTACAAGTGTTCAGAGCAGCACCGTTTTTGTGTACTTGCTGAATGGTAAGTCACGTCTTCTCGGGAGACTTGGAATGGTCCTAGAATACAAAATCGAGGAGAATCAGCATGAGAGCCACAGCCAGGGAGCGTTTCACTCTCTAATAACCAGACGTGAGAAAGGTCTTTCGCACACTAAGTGGTAGAGCATCTTTTAACCAATCAGAGTTTGTCCTTCCAAGGCCCAAACCAGCCTTCCACAGAATTTAGAAAACAATATACCCTCTCACACATGTTAAAGTTTACACGGTAGGTCTAAAGAGTTGCAAAGGATATAATATTGATATTTTTTTTAAATGATACCATTACCTTTCAGGCAAACAGTGGAATCTAAATAGTAAAGAGACTGAATTCCCACTATCACCACTTTTTCACTGGCAGAAATTTCACTTCTGTTTTCAGTTCATTTTCTATTCCGCCTTCTCCACAGAACTTTATCCCAATATACTTTTCTGTTACTGTTTCATACTTCTCTAAAATAGAATATATTTGTAAATTTAAATATTTTGCATTTTTACCATATGAGTGTGAGTACTGTAGTTTCCTCAAGCACGAGTAATACAGTTAAGCATACCATATATTCATTGAAAATTTGATAAGTAATATAAAAATTAATGAAATTAAAGGGCTTTTAAAATTTATCTATGGGTAAATGCTATGTATTACTGGAATGAAACACTCTTCACCATCAATTATATTCCTGTTTTCATTTTTAATGGGAGTACTAAAAAGAGAAAACTAGCGCCAGATGTGGTGGCTCACGCCTGTAATCCCAGCACTCGGGAGGCAGAGGCAGGAGGATTGCTGAGTTCGAGGCTTACCTGGGCTACATAGTGAGCTCAGGGCCAGCCTGAACTACAAAGTGAGACCCTGTCTCAAAAAAAAAAGAAAGAGTGAAAACTAGTACACATAGTCAAGTGGAAGGAAATGGAAGGTGTTTGTTTATATCACTATCAGATGGTTATTTGAATTCCTTCCAAGACAGGTACATACCCAATGTCACATATTCCTGGATCGTCCAGTGTTGTTTCTGACATTCTAATTTGTAAGGTTGTCCTTCAGTTTTTGTGAGGCTAAAGATGTGGAAACTGAATTACAAAAGAATCCTTTTTATCCGAGGTTTAGGGCCACTTTTTACAACACAGACTCTGACTCTTTTCTAGTTCTGCTGGTTTGCCGCTCTGAAGGTCTTGCTGTCATCACAGGCAGCTCATAGGGTGGTGGCTCAAAAGTTGCCTTTTTTTTTTTAAGTGGAAAAGGGTGGTTTGGAGTTGTAGACAGAACTCATTCATTCTAAGAGTAATATATTCTCAAACCAGCTGTAGGAGGCAAAGGTGTAGAAAGTGTACTTACAAGTTAAGCTATATAAAAATGAATGACTGCTTCAGGAACTTGAGTCGATTGGTTTGGAAAAGGCAAGTTGCTTTGAAAATGGATGGCGGGGTGCTGCAAACACTGCAAAAGGTGAAATATTTATTCAAATGCTAAGGGTTGTGCCCTTTGCTTGGTAAATGACATAATACTCACTGCGCTGTAAATCACATCTAAATATTTTACCCAAGTCATAATGTATGCAGTGATTCACATTATTGAGCGGTTACCCTGTCCCGGGAGCTGCCCTCACAAATTTGCTTGTCTTTGTTATTTATTCCTCACAGTAGTTCCCATGAAGGACATCAGCTTTTTCATTCCCATTTTATAGATGAGGAAATTCAGATACAAATAAAGCACCTTGCTCAAAATCACCTATCTTCTTAATTAGTAAACTAGACAGCTAGGCCTACATTATTGTAGTTTGAGTTAAAATACAGCATTCTACTGGTTTCCTTCTTTATAGAGGTGTTTTGTTTTGTTTTTTTGAGACAGCGTCTCGCTTTGTAGTTCAGGCTGGCCCTGAGCTCACTATGTAGCCCAGGCAAGCTGCCGCGAACTCAGCAATCCTCCTGTCTCTGCCTCCTGAGTGCTGGGATTACAGGCGTGAGCCACCACGGCCAGCTTTATAGAGGTTTTTTGATTAACTGACCAACTAATTAAACTGTGCAATGTGGTAAGATTCTCCTACTGGATGATAGTGTTAAAGAATAACGATACTTTTAGAAACCACTAGCAGGAAATTATATAAGCATCTTTTAGTATATGTGCTGCCGAAGCGAGCACAATATAAACATCTTTTAGAGCCCAAAACCACTTAGTCACTTTGGCATAATAAATCATTTTTTATGTGCTGAAATTTGAAATTAAAAAGTTTTAGGCAAATCCAAACAAGTTTTTAACAAATTAAAATTTTTAACCAGATGATATACACCTCATTACATCTCTGGAAAGCAATTTTCAGAATACCTTTAGGCACAACAAAGACTACAGTAACAATGTAAATATAATATACTTTAATTAAACTGCTGTGCAACTTTTTTTTTTTGAGACAGGGTCTTGCTTTGTAGTTCAGTCTGACCCTGAGCTCACTGTGTAGCCCAGGCAAGCCTCAAATTCAGCAATCCTCCTGCTTCAGCCTCCCGAGTGCTGGGATTACAGGCGTGAGTCCCCACACCCAGCACTGTGGTATGTGGTACTGATTGCTGGTGAGTGTGAGCCACCATGCCCGGTATTGTTGTATGTGATTACCAGGGATTGAACCAGGGACCTTGCACTTGCTAGGCAGGCACTGGAACCACTGAGCTGAATCTCTGGCCCCTCAACTTTTAACATGGGACATCTGTGACCGATTATATCCTTTCACCAAACTTGAACTTCTTCCATAGTTTCCTACTTTTGTTTATCATGTCTGTGACACTGAAACCATGAGAATCTGCTTATCTTCTTCCTTTGTTATCTGATAGAATCTCAAGCCCCCTTCTCTCTTTCCTGAATGTTGTCATATCATTCCAGAACAAATGGATCCAGATCTGACACCCATTCTGCACATCTCTATCCAAGTACCTGCCGCACACCAGACCTGTGTTCCGCCCCCCAGGCAGAGCACTGAGCACAGAACGGAGCTTCCTCCTCTGCACACTTCAAGGTCTAGAAGAGGGTAGAGAACAGTGTGGTCTAATACATGAGCCAAGAAAGGTAGTGGCCACACAGGGTGAGTGAGACCCTGGGAGCTGTGCTGCACCGTGGAACAGTCAGCCTCAGTGCTGCGAGTCCCTGGCTTTGGCCTCATTGGCTGAATGATGCATTGATTCCTACACTGACTGGCCAAGTGACTGGCATTGATGAGATTAACCTTCTACATGGCTTTGGCTGACTACAGGGTTTGGGTCCCAACTTTTGAGTTTTTCTTGCCAGATGAAAAAGTTCATCCTGATATGAGAGGAGCATTGTGTTCATTTCCTATTCCCCACATTCTCCGTACTTTTGAAGTCCTTACTGATTTACTGCTGCTGGGCTGAAAAAGAAAAAGACTAGGCAGCAGTTTGGTCCCAGTCCTTACAGACACTCAGCCTACTCCACACTGAATAATGAACTAGAATAGTCCACACCAGGCCAGGGAGTGGTCCTAGAAGAAGGACACACAGAAACTACTGCCCCAACTAGTCCCCTCACACATTAGCATTGCCCATGCACAAACACCGATGAATAGAAAGTTCAGAAATTTTCTTATAATCTGCATGACCTCAGCTGTGAAACTTTGTGAACAGAAGCATTTCCAGTGCAAGTGGAAATCTCTTTACAATGGGCCTGTCAGCCTGGGCTGAGGCTGATATCCAAGGAGATATAGCCAAGTGATTGGGGAACAAAGGGATCGTTACTGCGGTCACTGGGGTGCTAAGAAATGTATGGTTTTGACATTGAATTTAAAGCTGCATTTTATCATATAGTAGCTATGTGACCTTGGCCAAATTTAACATCGTCAAAGTTCTTCAATTTTCTCATGGTGTCATTATGAGGGTGGAAGGATTCATGCATAGGATATGTAGACCAGTGACTGCATTCCAGGAATCTGAGTTCTTTCCACTTCGAGTAAGTTGAGTGTTCTCCTGAGATTGCACAGCCCCAGGATGGGGGGGGGCAGTTCAGTTCTCAGTCTGGAGTGGACTCATGTGCTCAGTAACTTGTTCCTGCCAGCTGCAAGTAATCTGCTTTCTACCACCACAGTAATCTGCTTTTCTCCACTCCTAACACATTTCCTAAAATCTACATTAAACATCCATGAACTAGGTGAAAGATGAGAAGCCCTTCTGAGTATGAGTAAAAAAAGCCCAAGTCTGCTACTGCTATTTACAAAGGAGCAGGTTGGCTCCTTTGTCCTAGCTCCTTAAAGCTTTGTGATAATTGACCTATGTCCTGTTTTGAAGAGAGGAACCCTGCCATTATTGCCCTAGTAACTAAGTGTTAACTCATGTAGCACTCCTTAGCTATTGTTACTTTGATCTTTCCTGGAAGCACCTCAGGAAACTTGTAAGATTGTGTTGCTCCCACCACATGGAACATACGCAGTAGTCTTTGATTAGAATTAAGATGTCACTAATAACTTCTGCTGATGATAACCTGCAGAAAATTATTATCCGGTTGAAACTATCAAAGTGTGTAACATGCTTACTCTGTGCGGGAATTAGACTAAATCACTCAGAAGCACAAAGGTGAAAACAGTGTGGCTGCTGCCTACCAGGAGTTTACAGTTGGAGATGAGGGTCAGTCTTGTACTTGGAAGACTAAAAAATTGTACAAAAAGTGTATCAATCCACTGTTGACATAATAATGCCAAGTTGCAGATCAGGCCAAACTCAGTGGATTGAAACAAGGGTTGCATACTCTCACTCATGCCGTGTAGGCCAGCAGGGGTCACTTGAGCTGAACTGGATTTGGCAGGGCAGGCTTTACATTGTAGCCTGGGTTCAGATTTGCTCCCCACAACTGTCTCCTGCCTTGGAACCACATGCTGGCCAGGGTGTGTTCATCTCACATGATGGCGAAAGTTCAAGAGGAGCAGATAGACCTGCTGTGCCCTTTGAAGCCTGGAGATAAAATGGGTACACCTTTGTGTCTACCCAGTTGCACGGGCTGAAGCAAATTCCACAGCCAGCACCAGCAACAATGTGATAGGGAAAATGCTCTACCTCTAGAGGAAGGAATTCCATTGTCAGCTAATGAGGGTTGTGGACAGAGAAGAGTGAGGCCCTGGATAGAATTATACAGGCTATCACAATAACACAATACAAGTTCCAAAGATCAGGAGACATAACAGAGCTGCTTTTATGTTGTCTGATGACAAAATCACTTGTTTGTTTCCGAAGGGGAGAAACCGTGAAGAACTTTAATAATCCAAGCTGGGGGTTTGCACATTCCAGACAGGATAAGCACCATCAGGAAAATCCTAAACAATATTTGTATAAGATGATGAAGAATCACCTCAAGCCCTAGAGATAGGCATCACTGGAAACTGGAAACAAAGACCAGAAAGGCACATGTTCTTAAACATTTTAAGTTTGTTTGAGAATTTGTTGAATATGCTGAGGCTTTATCTAAGAAAAAAATGAACATATGCTGTGCTTAAACATTTACATGCAAGTTAAGCCCTGTAGATGTATGAGCGGGAAGGGCTTGAATCAGCCCACGGACACTCTTGAACACCTGTCACAGGGTTTAGTCTTTATTCAGCAGGTAATGTGGAAATTAGCAAAGATTCCTGGCTTCTGGATAGAGAAATAGGAAGAGAGCTAAATTGTAGCAAGACTGCAAGGGGATAGTTTGAAAAACTGGTTAAAAAACTGTGACCAGAAGGAAAGCAGACAAAAACTAGAGTTAGGCAGATGGCTCACCAACAGTAATAATCCCAACAAGAGGACAGCACCTAGGAAAGGGATGTGAAAAGCAAGCAGTATATGGGAAGGAATTTTGGGAAACAGAATCGAAGGAAGTTGGGTTTCAGATCGGCAGAGAAGAACGGGGTGGGGGCAAAGGTATTAGGTACATCCTCTGTCAAATCATACAGTGCCCTAAGAAGCAGATACTACAATTTCCACTTACAGTTTAAAAAACTGAATTACAGAGTAAATAGTGAAATCGAATTGTAAATTAAGTTTGCAGGCCGCAGAGTCTCTATGCCTCTTCACCCTCCAGCTGAAGTACAAGCTTCCAAAGCGCAGTGCTGGTTTCCCATTGCATCCCCAGTGCCTGGCACAAACTTGCACATAGTAGGAACCAGTGAGTAGTTACAGAAGAACTAATTAAGTGAGTAAGTGATGCTGTGCATGGTGTTTTGACAGAGCTAAATGCCATCACTCAATGAAAAATAATAACCCCGCTGTTAATGCAGCAGCTTGAGAGTGATGGGCGGACTATAGTTAGACATTTCACACGTAGATTTTCTACTTAAAACTTTCCCTGCCAAGGAGGCTTTCCATTAGCTAAAAGTGTCAGGAAGCCTTTAAATACTGGAGTTATTTAAAGAGTACATACTGTCTTTGCAATTCAGAAATGGAAGTGTGATAAAGTTTAAGCAGCGTTTTAATTGGCCTTTCTTCGTTTTCCCTGAGGGAGATAAAGCAGCCAGCAGAGGAAGCTGACGGTGAGTAGCAGCAAGTAACAAATCTGGTGGAGCAGCGGTTAGCTGTTGTTCCTGACAGTGTGTGCCTTCTGTGTAGGATTTAATATAAAGCTCTTTCAGTAGAGTAAGACCAATGAATACTGTAATCCCAGTCTTAATAAACTCGAGTTGTTTTTGGATTTTAGAACAAGCATGCCATCCTAAGAATATAGGCCAAAGCCCAAAAATGTAACTTTTTTGCTTGAAATTGTGATGTTATGAACAAAAACAGGTTAATGACTCAAAACATATAAGTAGAAGTTTTCTGGACATGAGGCTAGACATCTGTGCAAAGCTGCTTACGGTATATCACCACAAGACACCCTAAGCTTCCTGTGCACCATCAATATCGCTTGGTTTTAAAGAATGGAGTGTTTGGCTTCAGTACTAGCAGCCCTAAAAGAGGTTAGAGGACTCAGATGAACTACGATCCCTTTTATGAGTTGTTGATTTCTTTTTAAGTCATCGAATGTCCTTTGACCTAGCAAAGAAGAGAAATACTTTAGAAACCAAGTGGGCAGAAGATTTATCCAACTTAATGTTGGAGAGAATCTGAAAGGTTCTTGTCCCATAAGCACCATGGTCTTTGAAATTAAACTCACACAATTGCAAGATGTTTGTCAGGTGACCTGCTTTAAGGCTCCTCTGTTTAGCATTTATGATGAAAAATAAAATAAAATAGATATCAAGAGTGCACATCCAGGGGCCGGAGATTTAGCTCAATGGTTCCGGCACCTGCCTCACAAGTGCAAGGTCCTGAGTTCGATCCCGGTAACCACATACAATGCTAGGCGTAGTGACTCACGCCCACCAGCAACCAATACCACATACTACAGTGCCAGGCGTGGTGGCTCACGCCTGTAATCCCAGCACTTGGAGGCAGAGACAGGAGGATTGCTGAGTTCGAGGCTTGCCTGGGCTACATAGTGAGCTCAGGGCCAGCCTGAACTACAGAGTGAGACCCTGTCTCAAAAAAAAAAAAAAAAAGTGCACATCCAAAGTGGTCAGTAAAACAGGAGCACCAGTCTGGCTGTGAGATGCTCTTCTCCAAATCACACTTGGTAGATCTTAGCCCAACTGCTTATCAGTGATTTCTGTGGAGTTTTAGAAATGTCAGTGTCCCAGCTCTAACCCAGACACTCTGGTTTAATTAGTCTGGGTGAAGGTAGGCATTTATATAATTGTTTGAAGTTGTCCAAGGAGTTTAATGTGCAGGAAGTTTGAAGATTATAGGTTTAGACCTATCTTAAAACAAGACTTGGGTGGTAGAGTTGAGGAACCTCTGTCCTCATGCACCACCTTGACCCATTCTTCCAGATAGCTCACATTCCCACAAGTGCAACAGAATGGCACACAACAGGGGGATGTAGCAGTATCCACCATCATCCAGGTGGCAAGACCACTGCCATAACTAAGTTGTTGCCAGGGGACATTGTCCCAAGTGGTGTGGTCCCTGGAACCTGTCCCAAGAATAGCAGTCTCCCTATGAGATCTTGGTGTCCTTCCAATAAGAAAAAGAATAAAACACTCCCTTTCCAGAGCAGTGAAAAACCCATCTCAGATAGTACATCTTATATGGGTATAATAAAATTATAGCAACTCTAGGAACACATCCTGTATGTCCAGCATTAGGGAAGGGAGTGAATTATTTCCTTGCTGCACTGTCTCCTTCCCCATCCCATCTGATAGACAACAGCACCTGAATGCAGAGCATGTTTATTTCCCTATGTTTTTAATGAGTAATTAAATTTGATGAGTCAGAGTTTTGGTTTTTGCAGCCAAGAAATATGATCAGTGCACATCCATAATTCTTGTTTGTCTTAGAAAATCACTATTGTTTCCATGGAATCAGTTGAATTGACGAATATTAAATCTGACTTCTGTTTGTGTTCATGGAAGCAAAATGGCAGAGAAGAAAGATAAATGGTAATAGAGACACTTTAAACAAAATATTTATACCGAAATATCACAGTCCTAGCCCTTTCCCCCTGCTCCACCTTCCATCTCTGTGGCCTAAAATGGAACCTGTGTGTAATGCGTAATTGTACTTATAAAATGATTTACTAATCAAAGCTAATGGCCACTAAGAGAATTCAGTTTTTGAGTCTTTTTACAGAAGAAAACATGGTGTGTATATGTATATGTGAAAGCTGGAAGGAAAAGACCAGAGAACATGAACAAAATTCACCAGAGGCAGTTTTACATTACAGCATCCAGTAACCTCACGAAATGATTCCACTTTGCCTAGAGGTACTAGGAGCTCCCTGGCCACTGTGAATACCACCTTAGAACCTGGGTGTAGGCAGTGATTCATGGATCAAGTGGAACGTAAAAACAAAATTGAACAACAACAAAAAAAGTTTGATACTCAGATGAACTTTTGAAAAAAGTATACCTCCTGGACAAAAGCTGAAAATGTTTTTGAATAATGCAAAAATGGTTATTGACTCATGCATTTGTTCAACAAATATTTTTTTGGATGCTACCTGGTAGGAGCTGTTTGTGGCTCTAAGGACATACGTGCTTTTCATCAGCATTGATGGGCTTTCATCGCAGAGGTGGTAGAAATTCAGGAAAATGATTTTCCTCTGGCACATTTCATTTCCAGTAGCCTCAGTAGGACTTCTTGCAACTCAAATAGCATTCTCATTTGGCTCTACAAACTTTGTGCAAGAAAGTTTTGTAAAGAGAAAGAGCGTGTGTCGAAGGCTGTGGTGGGTGGTGAAGGAATGTGGGACAACATCCCAGACAGTTCAGAGTATTTATCCAGGGCAAGAAGCTCTGTCGGATATAACAGATTGAAGTAGTCATTTGAGGACTGCCATGTATCCCTCTAAAACTCAAAGCAAGACATCTAATTGAGGCCCCTGGTCCAACGACTCCATGCTCTATCCTCCTCAGCAGTAGGAAAGAGGGGATCCCTGATGTGAGCATCACATACAGTGCGGGTTCCTCTTACGGTTACCGCACTTACGCAAAGGCATCTCTATGACAATTAGGCACTTGCAACTTCATAACTTAACCAAGACCCTATCTCAAAGTGTGAAAATATCTGAGGGTATGGTTCAGTGCAGTGGCCCTGGATTGAACCCCCCAGTGCTTTTATTTTTAAAGGTCCTGAGATAATTAGATATCTGTATGCAAAAGAATGAAATTTGACACCCTACCTCATCCACATATAAATTAACCCAAAATAGATAAAGACCTAAATGTAAGAAGTAAACCTGTAAAATACTCGAAGAAAATATTTTCATGATCTTGGATTTGGCAGTGGTTTCTTACATATGACACCAGTGAGTACAAGTAACGAGAAAAAAAACAGGTAAATTAGACCTCACCAAAATTAAAAATGTTACCACTAGACAGGACACTATGAGAAAGGGGAAGATAGTCCATGGACTGTAAGAAAATACTTATAAATCATATATATATATATATATCAGTCTAATATCTAGAATATGTGAAAACTCTCACAACCTATCTTAGGTACTTTCTTCATCACTGAGGCACAATACCTGACACCCACAATTTAAGGAGAGAGCTTTATCTTGGTTCACATTTTAGTCCATCATCAGCCATCTAAGGCAGGGTGCCACGATGAAGAGTCTGGCAGGGGACAGGTGCTCTGCACATGGGTCCTGGAAGAGCGGGGAGCAGAGGGGGGGCGGGGAGGGAGAAGGACGCTTCCGGGACACACCCTGGCGATGCCTCTTTGGACCCAACCCCACCTCCTAGCAGCAAGTCAGCCAGAAGCCCGTCATCACATCTCCTTCCCAAAGCCCAGCCTGTGAACACATGAGGATCTTGGAGTACATGTGGATATAAACCATAGCACAACCTAGTAACAATAAAACAAAGAACTTGAACATTTTCCAAAGCACAGAACAACCACAAGTAAAGATGCTCAACAAGTCTGAAAATCAGAGTGATTTCATACTTGCTATGATGGCTGTAACCAAAAAGATGAACAAGTGTTGAAGATGTAGAGGAATTGAGATCTCAGGTTTCACTGGTAAAATGTGACAATTGTGCATCCAACTTGGAGAACTATTTTGTATTTCTTCAGAAGGTTAAACACAGAATTACTATATGATGCAGCAGTTCTACTCTTAAGTAAACCTATGTCTACACTAAAACTCAAATATTCATAGATATATTCATGTCAAAAAGTAAATAACCTAAACATCCATCAGCTTGTGAACAGATAAAATATGGTTTATTCACATATGCTGGAGTATTAGTAGACAACAAGAGAAAATACTGATACAAAGCACAACCGGCTAAACCTCAAAAAGGTTGTGTCACAATGTTTAGATTTCAATTACACAGTATGTCCACAACAACCAGATCCAGAGGTAGAAAGTAGACACAGGGTTGCCAGAGAATTGGGAATGGTTAGTGACTGCTAATGCGCGTAGGTTTCTTTCTGGGATGATAAAAATGTTCTGGAAGTGTAATAGTTATAGTGCTTGATACTAAAAACCACTGATTTGCACACTTTACAGAAGCTCCAACTTTATGCTATATGAATTATGTCTTAATCTCTTTTTTAAAAAAAAGTTAGTCCCCAAGTATAAGGTCTCTCTTCATAATGCCAGCCCCATAGTGGCTGAAATATAAACTTCAGTCCTAAATATGGGACAGAAGCAAACTAGAGCTTATGTCACCCATGGAAAAGCAGCTTGGGTAATTTAAGACATTTAGGCTGTTCCAGGCAAAACAGTGGGAACATATGGAATGTTTAGTCTGTTTTAAACAAGAAAAGGCTTATAGATAGCATTGTAGCCCTTCACATTTGATTGACATTCTCGTGAGGAAGAATCAGATTTGCTTCCGTCAGCCCAGAATGTCATGCTGCCTACAAGGGTGGCGCCAAGAAGGCACAGGAAAGTGTCCCGAGCCCTGAGCGGAGATCGCAAGAGCAAAGGCAGGGGCTCATCGTTCACCTGGTCAGATGCAGAGGAGATGCCAGGGCCTCAGGTGACAGGTCGGCCTCGCTGACCCCGAGCTAGCTTTCCTGTCGGGATTCTATCATTGAACCCAAGAAGCTCTTCAGGCTTGGAAATGATCACTTTGGTCTCATATTCCTAGATGTCTGATACTTTTTTCCCCTTCCTGCCTTGCTTTGCACTTTCCCATATTAAAATACACTAACGTTCTTTTCTCCATTGAAAGGAATCTTAAAATACTTTCTGAAATCCACCTGTCCCACTGAGGATGCTGGGTCCTCTGCACACCCACAGGATTCTCTGTCACACCTTGCAGATTATTTATAAATGGGCTGGGCATGAGTGTCACACAGTCTCAGACCTGTCTCTACCCTGGAAGGGACCGTTCGGTCCCAGCTTTTGTTCTTCATCCCTAAACTGATTTTCTACTCTTGTGATTCCTTGCCACGCCCATTAAAAACAATCTGCAAGATGCTGCCAGCCGGGCACTTTAATGCCTGGAGAGCTGGCCCTGCTCTGAGCCGGCCCTGACTGCGGTCTGCCTGAACGCTGCGAGCTGTCGCCCTCGCTGCTGCTCCGCGGTCCCTGTGCACATTCATCTCCTCAGAGGGTGACAATAGATGGGCCAGATCCAGTCGCCTTTGCAAACGACATGGAAACACTCGGTGTTCTGTGCTGATACCCTTTTTTTTTCACCAGAAGACAGGGCAACAAATCTGAGCCTCAGTTGTTGGAAGTTCCCACTATCCCCCTCAAAACATTTCTCATAAATCAACCATCCTGGTGTTCTGCCCTTTAGCCAGGACCATCAAAAGACAGGATATATTTTGAGCTCCTCGGGCACTCCCATCCTGTAAGTTTCTTTAAAACCGTGAATCTTGTCCTGATGGAGGTGATGGGTCAGCTTCCGGGAACTGTCAGCACACTGAAGCAACATCTAACATTTGTGCACACAGACAGATGCATGTTTTTCTTTCCTGACTGTCTATACCTGACTTGCCACTTATAGTAGGTTTCTCCATTCTTACTGAGCCCAAATTTCCCTAAGAAATTCCCTGCTGCCCCCCATCATTCACTGCTGCTGTCACAACCGTCGCTGCTGTCAGACTGTTGCTGGGGTCCCTCTTCCCTGCTGCTGCGTGACTGTAGTCTCTTACATCTGTCACCAGCAGGCCAGAACCGGCACAGCTCCAGAACCAATTCCAGTTATCTTTTCCCACTAGGAACCACACTGGGTGGTGTCAAGCACATCGCTTCTATCCTCGGCCAGATATTCTCTTTTATGGTGTGTGTATTGGATCTTAAACCTCAGGCCCTTCCTACCAAGCTACATCCTTAGACCTTCTTATTTTTCATTTTAAGACAGGGTCTTACTAAGTCCCTAAGTAGCCAAAGCAGGGTTCAAACTTCCAATCTTCCTGCCTCAGTCTCCCAGAACACTGGGGTCACAGGCCTCTGCCATGCCACAGTGCTTCACCCTGAGATTCTAGGTACCTGCCTTGCAGAGCCACGTGTAACCTGAACTGATCCAAGACAGCCCTCGCCCCTCCTCTGTCAGGCTGGCTGGTCACACAGAAGTGTCACTGGTCCCCAGGTGGTGTGCTAGCATCCTCTGCTGAATGACCACTTCGTAAAAGCAGTATCTTAGTTTGCTTAGGCTGCCACAACAGTGTACCACAGACCGGTGGTCATTTATTCCTCACAATTCTGGAGGTTGCAAAGCTGAAGTTGGGGTGACTGCGGACTTGGTTTTCTGTGGGTTCCTCTTTGTGGGAGAGAGGAAACTCCAGTGTCACTCCTTTCAAGGCCTCAGAGTCTACTGTGGGGTCTCCAGTCTCATAACCTCATCTAACTCTAATCACCTGCCTAACACCAGGCCCCCAGAAGCTGAGTTGGAGGTAGGAGCTAACACGTGGATTGCAGGGGATGCTGACATTCAGCCTCTAACCCTCACATCAGTGGTGGCCAACTGCCCAAATAGGAATCCAGGCTCTACCACTTAACTTCATTTTTTTGTGGCTTAGTTTTCTCATCTTTAAAAATGAGGACAATGCTGCTGTTGGCCTGGTATTAAGAGGATTAGCTGAGTAAATGAACGTGAAGTCTAGAACAGCAGCTGGCACATAGGCGTTGCTGTGTTATGCATTAAGACTTACCTAAGAATGTAGATTACACCCCATGTTTGACCCAGGAGGACTAAGAACCGAAGGAGTCGATACAGGTGACTTCTGGGAAGATACTGAAGAGTCCTCAAAGCAGTTCTAGATCTCATCATTCTAAATCTCTTGTCTTTTTCCTCTCTATCATGACAAGTATAACACAGGGCTAGACGAGAAAAAACACACAGGCAAAAAACTGATCCTGAAGGTTGTATCTCAAGGACATTGCTGCTATTATCCCACCTGGGAATGTTTGAGTTTCCCTTGGAACCTGGAAGATTTTCTTCTTGGTAATCATGCGATATTATGAATACATAGAATGAACAAAGGGCATGGGAGTGCAAGGCTCAGCCCTCCATCTTAGAGAATATGCTGTTGTGGGGAACACAGTGGGAGGGGCCTCCTCCTCCCCCTTGGGGTGCAGGGCAGCCCCCAAGGCCGTGCTTCCCCTGCACCACGGCTCCAGGACCCAGCATGGCCTAGCAACTGGACACTGGGGAGGAGCAGGACTCCTCCAGCAGGCAGCCTTTACTCAAGACATCCATCAGTCCGAGCAGACTTCTCAGAAAAGCTCAGAAGCACCGTCCTCCCTGCGTGTCCTTCCTTGTCTTTTCTCCCATTTGGAGAAGCTGCAGGCTTGCCCACTCCTGTCCCCCACCGGCATCCTCCCCTTCCCATAAATCTCTTACAGATTGATCCCAGTTTAGTGTCTGCTTCTTGGAGAAGTCAAGCTGACATGTTATCTCTTCCCTAAACTCTTAGACGGTTTGCCTCTCTGCAGAGGGAAGCAGGTGCTTAGTTGTGTCTGTGCTAGATGAGCCTTCATAGAAATAGCATACCAAGGAAGAAAAGAAATGTTAATGGAGCTCATGATGTATCTTATTAAAAATACTGTTTCTCCTTTTATTTCTAGTACTGAAGATCAGACCCAGGGCCTCATTTATGCTAGACAAGCACTCTGCTGTTGAGCTGTAACCCCAGTCTTCCATATTTTTATAATCACTTTTAATTGGCTAATTTTCACATCAAATTTCAAATAAATCTAGATTCAATAGTCTGTATGCTCACTAATTATTTATCGTAAACTCATGGATTGAAGTATGTGGAAAGGCAATTTTATGCACCTTCCTAATGATTCAGTAAAAGGAAAGATGACACGTAACTGTTGAGCTGTAGACTAATAGAGGCCTGTTTGGATGTGAAATATTTAGAACTTTGTAATAACATAGAATTGAAAGAGACACTGGGCAAGCCAATGTAGTTCAACCCATGTGCTATTACAGTAAGTGCTCCTATAAACTGCTGCTCTGCCAGTATGACCTCCTAAATGAGTGAAAAATTATCAGGACAGGTGGAAATTGTTATTTATAATGCGACACTGTACATCCATTCTTAGACATGCCTCTTTACATTAAATATTAATGATTGCATCCCAAGCCTTCAAACCCTGTGTATTGTTTTCAGAAATAATGTGAAATCGTAACTGTGATGCTTTGCTGTCCCTGAACTGTGGGCTGTACTTGGCTTCAACCTAAGCCCTGTTTGGCTTTGCTAACTTGTATTCATCCACCTCTAGTTACAGGAAACTGGATACAGCCTGGCTGGTGGCCAGCCAGCCCCGTTACTGATCTGTTATTGTGCCTCACCGTAACCCTTGCATTGTGTTTCTGACTGTATCAGATTCTTCCACTTTCTCCCTTGGGGAATTCATGTTCCTTGAGCACAGAGTATACACAGCTAAGCATATAATTGTTCAGCCTCTGGATGAACAACAAAATGTTTGATTTCATAGGGCTTAGGAGTGCCCTTATGAGTAAACTTAAGGAATGACAGAATTACTATTTCCTAGGGATGAAATACCTACCAAGGTCCAACCTGATGGGCCATATCTGTGTGGACACATGTTGATAATGTGGTTTAACATTCATGAAAGAACACGGGACTCAGAGCCAATGCAAGAGTTCTCAGAAACCAACCCAGACTGATGCTTCTACCCATTTCCCAGAATGTGGACATTCCAAGTACCTCTGTAGAGTGTTGGCAGGTTGTAGGCAAAGAGTTCTGCCTAAAGCAATATCACATGGTAGGTGTTACTGAATTGAGAGCTGCCTGAATTTTTTAATAGGGCATTCTCATCAATCATCCCCAGTTCATACCTTAGAAAAAAGAACCACTGTCTAGCTCATTGACTAAAATAATTGATCTAAAATGAAGACAGACTTCTAGCCAGTGAAACTAGCTGAGCATTTGAATCTACACAGGTATCAGGTCAAAATTGCCATATTTGTAACCAAAGAGATCACTGAATATTGGTGATTTCATATAGCTCCAACTCACAGCATAAGACAGACTATCAGTGTAAGGACTCAAATTTGGGTGTATGAGCCGAACTGAAATTTAATCGTTCAAAACATGTTCAGCATGTTATAAGAATACTATTTAAAGGAAACCCACAGAGAATCCTTTTGAAAGTAAAACACTCCTCTTTAAATGGGTAATAGGTCTATAATTTAATCTATTTTTTGTCGACTTAAACTTTTATATACTACCTTCTCATTAATGTGAATTCATCTACATATATGGAAGGAATTTTTTTCATTATATCAATTTTAAATGGAATAAAAAGTAAAATCTAAAATGAATTGAATCCACAAAAATTTCAGTCATGGGAAAATACATGTGTGTCTCAAAGAGTAAAGTCATGAAGATGAGTAGGGAAGCAGCATTTGTCTGCAGTGTGAAGACTGTTGAATTCCTGAATGTGCCAGGCCTGGCCCACAAGCTGAGAAACCTTAGAAAGTCAGCAAAGTGTCCACATTTGTAAATGGATCAGTAATGTATCAACCTAAAATGGGCATTTAAAATTATATACATAGAGTATCTGATGTTATGAATGCAAAGTAAAGATAAGCTAGAAGTAGAAAAAAGGTTTCATTTTTTTAAAAATCATGTTGGTTCCTTTTGGAAGCCAAATGAGGGTGGAACTTAAGCAGCAGTTTGTCCACTTCTTCATAGCAGAAGACAGAAGGTACCAGCCCCGTCCAGGCTCTATCTGCCTCAGACCCTGCACAGACTGGCGGTGAAACTGACCCAAATGAAAAGAGATGATCAAATTCCTTCTGCCTGGGGCATGCAAGCACATATGCCCATGGACTGTAGTCTGCAGTTCTCTGCCCTGAGTGGCTGCTTCTGAAAGGCATGGCTGTGACCTCAGAGCGCATCTCCTGCGCCTTTGCAGCACCCAGGCAGCCATGGTAGTGAAGCTCAAGTTTACTTGGGGAGATGGGCGGGGGGGGGGGGACCCCCATCCTCTCATGCCCCTGCCAGGCCCTGGGAAGCCTGTTGAGGTTGCTGGGTTGGGAAAGATCTGACACTTGTGTCAAAAAAAAAAAAAAAAAGGTAAATGGTTACCACTGTCAAGCCTAGCCCATTATTCAGTATAGCTACTACTAAAATTCAGTTGTTTAAACCTTTTTTTTTTTTTTTTCAGAAGTCTCAGGAAAAAAAGTCACCTCCTCTCTTTTAACACTGGCAAACCAAGAAACATTAGGGTTATTTTCTCCCAGCTGCCCTCAAAAAATAACTCTCACCACCATAAAACTTAGCTGGCTAACTTTACATTAGTGGCCTCCAGTGGATTGAGGCCTCCATGCAATAACGCCGTTAACCACCAGCTCCTCAGGAGTGACCCAATTTAGACACAGGCACTTAGAGTGACAGATGCAATACTGAGTACAGTTTTGTAGCTGTGACATTTGTCAGGCCTTTGTTAGCCTTCAGACCTTCTGAATGGCACAGGGTACCCCGTCCCCATTAGCATGGGGCCCTGTGCCCCAGTGAACAGCAGATCCTACTCCTGAGCTGCTCCCCAGGCTTGGGTAGAGAGCAGGAGCTTCCTGGAGGCCACGTGACAGCCTTGCGCTGGTGCCTTGCCTGTGGTGAGGCGTAGGTACCCCCTTAAAGGGACAGAGAGAAGCAAGTGAGGGCTCGGACAGCCAGAGAGCTGGCTGTCCCTGGGCAGAAGACAGAGCACACATAAGTCCATACAGAGACAGACACACATTGACATGTGCACACACACGGACACACACAGGCTCACATGGACCAGGCACATACAGGTAAATACACAAAAACAGACATCCAGGCATTCAGCACAGGGCCCTAACCCACACTGACAAATACGCACAAATGAAGACACACACAAACAGATTCATGCACACGTACACAGACACACTCAGAAACACAGATAGGCACACATACAAACACACAGGACATGAACCTCCATACATACAGAAACACGATGAAGTCAAAAGGAATCTGAGACTTTTCTGGGCTTCTTTTTCATTGCATGGCGACTGAACGAGGCTTTGTGTTCAGAGAGGACACTGTGGTTTACGACTGGCCGCCTGACTCCCAGGAGGACACATTGGCTGCAATCAAAAGCGCAAAACCTACAAAGCAAAAAGGCCTCTGAGGGACCCTGGCGATGTTTCCCTGGGCTGTGCTTTGCAGCCCGCCTCACATCAAGAAGTCCAGCTAATCACTCAGAATTGTTTTCAGGGGATTTGAGACTTATTATTTAATAATGGTCTCGCTGACATTCTAGAGTTCACTGACAGATCCGTGAGCCTTTGTGAATAGACAAGAACTATCACAGATATGGGAACAAAATCCATTTTGCCTACATAGAGCCGGCACAAGAATACTCACGTGAACAAGGTATTTAACAGCTGAATGTTTCAGGAATTGTTTTCTGCAAGAAGTGAATGAATCACCAGGTCTACTAACATGAGAGCATGTACAGAGAGAGCAACTGAAGAAGTCTGAGGTGCGTCTGTGCCTCGCCTGGCCTCCCCCGCTGCTGTCACCAGTTCTTAGCACCGCCCCCTCTCAGAAAGCTTCATGAAGAATTCACCCCAAGCAAGGGTTTGTCACAGATGTTGAGAACAGAGAGGTGAAAGGCTGAGCCCCAATTTTCACAGGGATTAAAACAGACAAGACAAGCAGCCAGGACCCTGGTGCAGGTGGGCACTGCAGGTGGAAGGAAGCTTCCAGCCAGGGACTGAGCTGGTAGTGGAGGACCAGCAGGAAGAGGTTAGGCGCACACAAGGAAGCCAGTTCCAAGCAGAAGGCAGAGCTTGTGCAGAGGTGCAGGGAGAAGTATGTGCATCATCTTATGAAGAACCAGCACCAGTCAGAAGTGCACAGGCTTAAGTACACGTGAGGAGGTGGGCCAGAGATGGAGACCCAACTTCTGAGGGCCACGTGCTGCTGCACAGCATTTAGGCTTTCATCCTGAAAGCAGAAAGGAGCTCCCAAACAATCTTTCTCTGTGTCCCCATTGCTGTCAATAGCCCATTGGTCCATCACTCATGAGCATTCTGCCGGGTGGGTGTTCTTGAATTTTTGTTGTTTTTCCAGTGCTGGGGAGTGAACCCAGGGCCTTGCGTGCGCCAGGCAACAGCCCTCAGCCGAGCCTCAGGTGTGCTTCGAGGCCCCTTCCTCTTGCTCCTTTTGCTCGGCTCTGCGGACGGCCGGGTCATCTCCCCGTTGTAGAACACTTGGGCCACTGTCCAGTCTCCTCTCCTGCATCCTGCCAGGCGCCTGATCACATCAGTGGTTGCCCAGTACTCACAAGATTGTGGCCACAGCGTTCACCTCTGCTGCTCCTCTTCCCCCTCTGCCTACAGGCGTATCTGGAAACTCTCCATTTCCCTTAAGAGTTTTCAGCAACTTCCATAGTCTGTTGTTTCCTTCTGTTTTGTAAGTAGATCCATGACAGATCAGACGTTTCTTAAAAATGATCCTTTATCACAGATAGTTTCAGACTTTTGGCCTCTTCTGTCTTACATGTTTACATGTATTTACTCTTAATTTTTCCATCAGAATACGCCACTGCAGCTACCCTAAACTACTCTATAATTTTAAGAGAAATGGCAACTAAAATAAAATGAAAAGGGGTTAACATTTACTCATTTCCTAGAGTTCCTCTAGAAATAAAATGAAACTGCTTGTTTCATTTTATTTAATGTTACTGCTTGTTTTAAGATGTTACTACTTGTTTTAAGATGATTACAAGTTATAAAAGTGACTGAACTTGGTGTAGACACCAGATTTTGGTAGCTGCTAAGGATCAGGATTAGTTCTAATTTAAGGAAGGTCCTATTGATTTTTATTTCCATTTGTTACTACGGCACTTTAATTATAGATATATGGCTTTCTTAGCTCTCCCATCTCTGCCTTAGGCAGGGTGAGCGGGTCAACCATGTTCAGACACGCCCTCCCAGCAGCCAGCGCTCCGGCCCAGGCTCCAAAGAGAAAAGCCCTGAGAGCTGAGCACATGAGCGAGGCCGCGGCCTGGTGCTCAGGGCCAGCCTCGTCCACCCAAGCACGAGCCCTGGGCCCGGGGTCCAGGTTCTCCCAGCGCCCGCCTCAGACTTCGCTGATGGCCTCTGCCTCTTGGTGGCACTGGTGACGTCGCCCAGCACCTGCTGACACGGTCTCCGGGCAGCCTGTCCCTCAGATGAGAGATCGGTTGGCAGCCCCACGAAGCTCGTTTCCCGCCCGGTAGCCAGGCTGAGCTTGTTGAGAAGTAAATCTGATGGTATCGCCGAGTCTTCCCGACCTGTCCCCGCGCACGCTGCTCGCGGGACTCGGAGACCCTCCGGGCCGTGCTGCCAGGTGCCCGGCACGCGTGGTCGGCTCTCCCGCCAGCTCCAGCCCTGTCACAGGTGCAGTTTCTAGTTGGCGTGGGAGTTAAAGTCCGGCCTCCCCTCGCCTCGAGCTCGGGCAGGCAGTGACCGTCACGCGGCCGGGACCGTAACTCCGACGTCCAGGGCGGCCTCGAGCCCGCGGCGCACGCGCTGACGGTGGCACTGAAAGCACAGACACTGCGTGCAGGGTCCAGCGGCACAGCCGCCGCGGGCGTGGCCGGTGTGGACAGTGCAGCTGGGACCCAAGCGTGCTGGGCCGCACCTCTGCTCCAGCGGCAACGGGAAGCCCCAGCGAGAGGCCCGGTGTCTCCTCTCGTGTGCTGCCGCCCCTTCCCAGAGGAACTTACACAGTTCTCATAATAGGTTCACTCTTTATGCAAAATGATACCTGTCGCCGACACTCCCAAGAACAAGAAAAGAAAGGCACGACCCGCTAGCGCCGGTGCTGGGCAAGAAAGCGAGTGAGGTAGTCTCGTGCTCTCGGAGGAGGAGGAGATGCCGCAGCTGTATTCATGAATTTGAAGATCAGCTTGGAAGAGACTCAAACTCAGGCCCGCATATATTCTTACTGAAGCTCCTCCACAAACCTAATTTTTGTTTGTTTATATAAGTGAGAAATGGAGCCACAAGACTCGGAGAGTTTGAGGAATTTGCCTGGGGTCTGCAGGGAGCAGTATAAGAGACTGGGTCTGAAGCCACTGCCCAGAAACACACTCCCTGTCACCTTCACAGCCTGAACTGAGCCTTTGCAGAAATCCAAGATGTGCACTCGGGCAGGATAGAAGCTGTTTTCCCATTTAGTCTGATACTCAGTGCTTGAATTAAGACTGTAATCGGCTCCACAGCCTGCCTTGGGTTTCTTCCCTCTCTATGACATGTGCTTTTCTGACACATTTCTAAACTACAGATCCTCTCCACCCAGGTTCACCTGAGTTCAGTGGTTTAGCTTCTCTCCGCTTATAAGAGCACAGGAACTGGGTCTGGGGATGTACTTCGCAGTAGCGCACTCGCCTAGCGTGCACCAGGCCCTAGTGCCACAGAAGAAGAACAACATGAGAAACCACCCGGCCATGCTCCGCCCTGTGACCCGGCCCTGTCTTCCTCCCGCCTCCCACCAGGGCCCCTGCGCAGGGTCCTTGTGGGCTCGGCACTGGCTTCTGCCCTTTCCAGATATGATTCCCCCTTCAGACACTCTGTTCATCCATGGAAACCAGGTCACACTGAGGGACAAATGCTGTACAGAGTGACACTGAGAGTTACTTTCTGTGTTTGTGGGGTAATGGGCATTGAACTCAGGGCCTTTAGACTGAGGGCTCGTGTTTATACTTTGAGTCAGGGACTGGCTAAATTGTCCAGGATGGGTGTGATCTTGTGATCCTCCTGCCTCAGCCTCTCAAATGGTGGGACTGTAGTTATGTACCAACACCCTTGGCTGAGTACTACTTTTATTTTAACCATAATTCCACATATTATTAAACTCTACAATACTCAAGTAAGTCTGGAGAAAAAATTAATTGGAAAGTCTCAGCCTTTAGGAAACATGTGATTGATAAGCTTTCGGCAGCAGAACTTCAGCTTCACATGAGGAGAGAGTATGTAGTCTAATCTCCCCTAGTGTCTTTTGCTTTCAACAATTCCAAAGCTACCAGAAGGCCTTGCAGCAGTTTCCTCAACGTGTAACAAATGCTACTTTGTATATTCATCTCTTCATGTTTAATTATAAGGATTTGAATTTTCAGCCCCAATTAATCAGTAATTACATAGTACCGTACCAGAAGAAATTAAACCAAGATAAAAACAAAAACACAGCACAGCACATGGTGATATCATCTGTATCACTGCATGTAACATGATCAAAATGCTCCCTGAGAAATGGAGGTTAACTGGGTCATTAGCCATGTATTCTTTTGCTGTCGTTGATGACCTCTGGCACCAGGGGGAAATGTAAAATTAACCCAGACACAGAAACACTCTGACTGTGCTCGTGTTTGTTCTTTTCGTTCTTCATTGAAAATCTGCTTTGTGATACTCAGTAGCATTAAGTTTGAAATGCAAGAGTAGGTTTGGCCATGCTGAATAAATGTATATTTTATAACGAGGTATTCTCAGTTGATCTTCATGTTTTTAGGAAATAAAGCAGCCTTTGAATTAGTTATCAATTAGACATCTAAGACAAAATGTTCAACTTCGGTGTGAAAAAAAAAAAAGCAAAAGATAAAAGACAAGGGGGAGAGGGAAAGGTCTGTACAGAAGACAGGAAGTCAGGCCTGCAGCGAGTCCCTCTAGGCGGCTGGGAGGCCGAGGGGCGCTCCCTGGGCCTCCTCATCCCCAGCTGCGTGGGCCGCAGAGCCTGGCCACACACCTCTGCCGGGCAGAGAAAGGGAAAACTGATGGTTGGGAAAAGGAGTCATCAGCTCCTGTGATTTCATCTGGGAAGAAAGGACAGCAGGGCTGCCCAGGTATGATGCACACAGGACCTCACACGAGGCTTTCTCCTTCCGGGCCCCCAGCCTATCCCTGTCCTCTGTGGCCATGACTGTGTGGGGAAACTAAGGCAAGAAGACACCCAGACCTACTGTAAAGTGTTTTGCATTCTTTCCTTGCTGCTGTTTTAAGAGGTTCCACTTCTGAGGGAAACTGGTGTCATCTCTGCTCCCAAAGGGGACTCGTATAAGAGGTGACTATTGTAGAATCTTTAAATGGTAAGAAAGAATGGGAAAGAATTCACTGTCCACTCTCAAATTTGCCTTATAGAAGTATTTTAATCACCAACCTCTGAAACAAGTAATTTGTCTTTCAGCAGAACAGTTTGCTAAGAAATAGCATTAAAAGGTTTGAAAAGAATTATAGAGGGAAATGTCAAAGATTTCAGTCTTTTAGTACCTAGGACTGAAAGAGTAACCTTTGCTGAGTAACTTGGTCTCATGGTGGGCACCAGAGAAGCAAAAGATGATGATTCTTGTCATGGTGAAATTCAGTAACCTCACAATTGGGAGCCATTTGATTTTTTTCCAGTTAAGAATTTCTGCCACTGTTGTGAAGCAGTGCTGTGGGGTTTCTAACTTTTTGAGTTCACTGATTTTACAATTATAGAGTGCACCTGTGAGTGAAAGTTGTATCTGTCAGAGCGACAATTCCCTTGTGAATATGCATTATTAATCCTCGGGTGGGCTTCTTCAGCTGTTCCCTAATTGGAAAATGCTCATCTCTCCAGAGGTGGTATGATTTATTTGATGTCAGTGTACTTCATAAATTTTTGCCCCTCGGTTTTAACTTCCTTATTGAAATAAGGTTAAGCAAGCAGATTTTAGTCACCACGATGAGGATTTTAAAGGGCCTTTATTCAGCCAAAATGAACGGACGACTGCAGCCACTCGGCCACAGTGAGTGGCTCTCACTTTAACAACATGGCGACTATTCCTGGATCCTGCTCTTCATCTAGTAGGACTCAGGAAAGGAGAGGAAAACAAAACTGGAATCTGCACCCCGTTCGTCACGTTTCTCCTGCACTCTTTCCTCAGTAAACGGCTGTAGCAGTTTCTCAAGCCCGTGAGGCCTGGCACCGCCGAGTCTCTTCTCCGCTCGTCTCCCCTCTCGGCGCCTCACCTGTCCGAGACTGCCGTGCTCGCTCCTCCGGGTTCCTGGCACTTCTCCCCTAGCTGGCTGCCCTTTTCCGTTCTGCTTTCCCTCAGGTTCAGTCTTCACCTGGCAGCTCGGGTATGGTGTTAAAAGATCAATCCTGCCCTGTCACTAGACCTGTGGAAAGCCTTCCAGTTACTTTCCATTCCACTTAGAGTGACACCGAGACAGCTCCCCTGGTCACCGGAAGCCGTGTGTCCTCTCTGCTCTTCCTTCTCACTGTTGGTCCCTCTTCAAATGCCCTGCGCAGATTGCTGCAGCCTCAGCCTCTGTACGAGCTGCTACTGCCATCCAGGGACCACTCCCCACCCCGGAGGACCAGCTCTCCTGCCTTCACCCGTCACCTCAGACGTCACCTCTCAGAAACACATTTTCTGGCCCTGGGAAGTGCAGCCCACCAGTCCCGGACATGTCCACCGTTTCTGCCCTGCTTCGAGCACCTCACCCATCAGCATGCTCGGTAGCAGTGGTTAGTGAGGGAATCCCCGTTCTGATACACTGGCTGTGACGGAACAGTTTAGCATCTGCACTCCAGGTTCACCAGCAGAACGGTGGATCTCCCTCAATGGAGATGAGTTAGAGAAGCAAACGTGTGCTGGCATGAGGAGTCTTGCTTGGTCGGCCTAGAGTGAGCATGGTTAACAGTGCTGCTTCCTCTTTTGCAGAAAATCTTCAGAGGAGCTAGACATGGACAAGGTGACGGCAGCGATGGTACTAACCAGCTTGTCAACCAGCCCGTTGGTTCGAAGCCCTCCAGTTCGGCCAAATGGTAAGCACAGGGTATGGGCCTGGGAAGGGCCCTTGAGACCAAGAACAGGGGTTCTCTTTGAGTTTGAGGAGCCTCGTTCCTGTCAGACAAACAGTTAATCTTGAAGGAGGGAGGACCCCGAGGCCGTCACCCTCCTCCAGATCTTTCCACAGAGCCTCCTGTGTCTCCCCTCCTTGTCCATTCGGTTCACATGTACTGAGTTCTGTCCGATATTTTCTACCCTTCCAAACACATCTTTGCAGTGCTTATGGTCCTTTACCCCAACAAGTGGAAACTGACCTGAAGAAGTTGTTTTCCCTAGCATTCTTACTTTTAAAGAGTAAAAAATTTTAAAAGCTTCTTCCCAGGCTCCTTAAGTAGAATTATTTAATATGTATGTTACACATTAATTTAATATGTATGTTTAGCAGGCACCATCTAGATGATCCGAATGCAGCACTGGAAAGCAGTGTCCATATGCCCAGATAGTTAGTACACAGTCTCTGTCCTGAACACCGGCCCATCCTGAGACACAGCAGCTCACACCTGCCTCTAAAGGAGGGACAGTTCTACTTGTGTTCAATGGTCAGTGCACAGTCCCCAGCTTTACGACAGGAAGGCTGTGTTGGAAAGGTCAGGCTGAGGAGGGTTGCTCACATCATGGGGGCCAGGAAGCAGAGAGAGAAGGGAGGAGGCACTGAGGGAGGAAGCCCCTTCCAGGTCACCCTGAGGGCCCTGCCTCCAGCCAGGCCCCACTCCGAGCAGCACATTCAGCTCTGAACTCACCTGTGGATTAACCCACATGACCTCATTACTTCCCAGAAGCCTCACCTCTGAATACTGAGGCTTTGGGGGACATCTTAGATCTAAACCATACCATTCTATCTTTGAAAAGAGAAGATCAGTCATGACAGTATGACTAGCTAGCACTTACTGAACACTTACTGTTTGTCAAGTGCTATGCTTATATAATCCACAACAAACTTGTAAGACATTAAAACTATGTTACAGATGAATAAACTGAGGTGCACAGTAATTAATTGACTTGTAAGTGGCAGAGCTGAAATTCCAGTCCATATCTTTCTGATTCCACATCTGTTCTCTTAATTGTGATATAATATTGCTTCATATAATTCAATCTGGTAAGTGGAGGGCAGGCTCTGAGAGATGATGTTGGATAGATAAAGTAGGAGCTTCACTTCAACGAGCCATATATTCCCGGCTACAAGTTTAGGCTTTATTCTGAGATTCTGTGGGAGCTATTAAGGAGAAAAGGTAGCAGAAAGTTAGAATAGTTTCGAGATCACAGGCAAAAAGAAAGAAAACCACATGGGTGGCCTGATCTGTGCAACTCACTGTGTGGCTGCGTAGACACAAGTGAGACAGATGAAGATGGTGGAAGCAAGAGCGTCTGGAGATGGTCAGAGAGGATGAAGGAGCACAAGGGTGTCAGAGCTGGGCTTGGGCGCGCATCATGGGGGCCAGGAAGCAGAGAGAGGGGGAGGAGGCACAGAGAGAGGAAGCCCCTTCCAGGTCACCCCCAGGGCGTGGGGAACACAGGCAGAGGGATGGGTGTCCTGGTAAATACTTGGGCCCTGAATGAGACTCACCAGAAATGGGAAACCTTTTCCCCAACACCAGAACTGTCCAGCATGCCCAGCTGAGCTATGGTTCACACTCAGTTTGGTTGAAAATATGAAGAATTAGAACAAATGTGTGCACTCTAGTGAGTCCTCATCCAAGCTTCATCCAAGCCCATTAGACATGGAAAGAAGAATCAGGATGCTGCGAATTTAGATGAGCATCGGGAGTGAGGAGTGTCCATGAGGGTGCTGTCCTCAGCGGTTCCCCGGCCCGGAAGAAGCTGCTTCCTTGCGATGAGACAGCTTCCTGGGCAGTGAGTGAGCCACTCCCAGAGCCACTTGGCAAGGGCTGCCTGGCTTTACCTTTCTCACAGTGGCAGAACCACTGACAGAGGAGTCCAGTAAAAACAGGACATACTCCAGGAGAATGGTAGACCTGTTAGAGGGAAAAAAAGGATACATTTTTAAGTGAAACTAATCATTATTTTTATCACTGGAGTCTTTTAATTAAAAACCTTTTTAATATTCTTTTGAATTTAAAGGTTAGAATTAAAATAAAACTTACAATCTTTCAATGCAAACTATGTTAGCATAATAATAATTTAGTGTTCATTTATGATTTAAAAAAGTAACTACTCAACTAATAACCCCAAATTGTCTGATACGTCATTTAGTCTACAATAGAAAACAAGTTTTTAAATAGGGAAAATGTTCATGATGGTGACGCATTCATATTGTTAGGAGTAGGATGCACTCCCCAGAATGACTTGCATCAGGTCCGCTGTGGACACTGTGTGATCTCTACTGTATCTGACGGGGTTTGCATGGTCCGGAGGATCTGCAGAGAGCAGGGCCTGCAGCCGCCTATCCATGCACTCAGCGACTGCTTGTCTAAGATAAGCTGATGCTGCACCCAAAGAACTGCTAGAACCCACCCCGACTTTCTTCTGAAAGTTTCTTTTTCATATCACTTTGTCCCTCAGATTAAATAGTGTTCCAGGAAATCTCAACCACAAATCAGGAAGCAGATCCACTTTGGACACTGCTGTCCAGCGATGGAACCATCCTATAATAGTGGTTCTCGAAGTAAATTCATTTCCTCCTGTGCAACATGATACCTTCCTAGCTTCACACACTTGATTGTGTCCAACAGCCACATGCCCAGGTGTGTCTGGAAGCCTCCAGGGCCCGCCAGCAGAGACTGGCACCTTGAGGCCTCCCTGGAAGTCCTGTGGCACTGAGCAGCTCTTCCTTGTTTCAAAGTGACTCCCTTCCTGGGGTGTTGATCTGAGGGCCAGAGGCGGTGTGGGGCTGACCCCACTCTGTTGCTGCTGTTGAGGCATCATCCTCCGTATGCAGCCACTTGTCCTGGCTGTGGTGACTGGTAACTTCTCCTGATTCAGTTGCAAATTTCACACCTTTACTTCTGTTTCGCCTAGCTGAGGACTATACTGGAAATCTATAATTAGGGAAGCCAGCTAGAAAATTTCCCCATGAATACTAGTTTTCACTTCATTATTAATTACACAGACATTGACAGTATTTTTTTAATGAGGTATTTGGGGACTTTTTTCTTCCTTGTAGTTAGAGTAATGTTTTAATGTATTCCAAATGTACATAAATATGGAGAAGAAATTATCCAAAAGGAAAGTTGAATTTATACAAATGCTAATTAAATGTAGGCCTCTTGAAAAGTAAAGCAAATCTTCAGTGATTAAAAGATACTCCCCCCAAGATAATCTAACTGGGCAAAAATCTCTCCACATTAGCAAACATCTCCCATAGTATTTTCCACCACAAGTAGAAAGGTAAGACCAGACACTAGTCTCATCAGTAATTACTGCCAATAAATTCTTAACTGATCTCGGTTTTGCTGGAAAGAATAGACAAGTTCTCATCCCAGGGTCCCTGGGCACGGGAGCGAGGGCCCTCACCAGTCACCTGGCTCACCTAGTTTCCTGATGCTGCGGGGTGCTGGTCTGCAGAGGGGTGGTGGTCCTGTCCTTGGGGAGGGTGCCACCCAAACCGGTGCCTGGCACGGCCAGTGATGATGCTTTTGCACAGTGCAAGGTTCTTTAGTTTAGTACACAACATTGAAAGTAGCTTTAGATAACTATCCCAAAAGTATTCTTTCTCTTAAATCTTTAGTTTCTTTACACATATCCCCAAAATCAAGTAGTTCTATTTTGTATTTTTTTAATTTGAATCTTTATTAGCACTTTATACATACATATCATGATCACACTCAGTATAGAGAATTTATACCAGTATATGACACAATTTAATTCTCACTTTTTTCCTATTGTCCTGGCCATGAGGACTGGTAACTTCTGATTCGGTTTCAAACTTCACACTTACAACCCCATCACCCCCTACCCCTTTATACACAAGCATGGTTACTTTTTTATTACTGTCACATTTTTTCTTTCCCTTGTTACTTACCCCAATCCTTTTCCCTTTGCATATTTTGTATTTCACGATATCTATCATATATTCTAGAATTCATCTACATCTTCAGTTTCTCATGCCAGAGAAAGGATACAATAATAGTTCCTATTTTTTAATTGAATTCTTTATTGGTACAGTTTATATATAGCTCACAATCACACTCAACACTGGGAAATTTGTATCAGTATATGACACGAGTTAATTCTCATTTTTACCCATATCCCTACCCACCCACAACCCTCCATCCCCTGTATACATATGCTTTCTTTTTCTTTTTAAATAATATTTATTCTTTCTCCTCATTACTTCCCCTACCACTTTCCTTTTGAATATTTCCTATTTCACAAAACTGTCATACATTCTAGAATTCATTTACATCTACGGATTCTCATACCAGAGAAAAGATATGGTATTTACATACCTGTGCCCTATTTATTTCACTTATTAGTGTGTCCTCAGAGTGTGTCTATTTGAGTATAAATGCCTCAAATTTGTTCTTTATGGCAGAGTAATACTCCATTTTATATATATATATAAAAACACGCCTTTATCCAGTCTCCATTTGGGTTTTTTTTCCAAAATTTAGCTATCACAAACTGAGAAGAATTCCTATTTTTAAAAGTTGAATTTGGGATTGGGAGGGAGAGCACCCGGTGACCAGATCACTTGCAGGAGATTGATCGCCGTAGTAATATCTCTCTGCAAAACCCCCGCCATCAGCAGGATTTAGCTCAGTGGCTCCGGCGCCTGCCTCGAAAGCACAAGGTCCCGAGTTCGATTCTCCATCCTGAAAAGATGCTTCCTGCACAGCAGAACTCACAGGAGGTCGCCCTTAAAAGAACCAAACGCGGATGCCCTGCAGTGTGTCGGGAGGGACAGGGCATAGGCTAAAGACGCTCGCGCTCGTTCACGTCTCGCACACTGCCGAGTCGGCCGCCAGGGCGGCGCTGCACACGCGAGCGCAGGCCGCGCTCCCGGGACCTGAGGCCGTGTCTCTTGCACACAGAGGGGCTCAGCGGGTCCTGGAAGGAGGCCGGGTGTGTGCCGTCCAGTACGAGCAGCAGCGGCTACTGGAGCTGGAGCGCGCCCAGCGACCAGTCCAACCCGTCCACGCCGTCGCCGCCGCTGTCCGCCGACAGCTTCAAGCCCTTCCGCAGCCCCGCGCAGCCGGACGACGGCATCGACGAGGCCGAGGCCAGCAACCTGCTCTTCGACGAGCCCATTCCCAGGAAGAGAAAGGTGGGTGCCGCGCCGCCCGGCCCGGGCGCGGGGATCCCAAGCCCACTAGGCTCCCCTTCGCAGTCGTGGGAGCCCCTAACTGCCTGGACCAAGGACAGCTGTACCCCAGCCCCGTCCCCACACGTGTCCTCTCTAGTTACACAGTACCCGTGCAGGCCTTCCCGGGGGACTTAATTTTTTATACGTAAAATACAATAGGCTTTTCTCTTTCTACAGTCAGCTCTGACACGGAATCAGGAGGGATATTGTGTATCTCGTTTTTGTACAGGCAGTTGTGAAGTAAACGTGTGTAAGCTGACATGTACACATATGTACATACATACTGAAAATTAAATATTGAAAAGGAAGATTGAATCGGTCAATTTTTAAAATTCACTGATTACACTTTATTCCATCCTGACAGCAGTCCTGTGTGGAAATACTGGGGAACTCGAGGGTCAGGAGGTCCTGCAGTTAACTGACCCACCACCCAAACCCAGGCTTCCCTGAACCTAAAGTTCATATTATTTTCATTCTCTTTGGGTAGTTTGATTTATTATCCTCCTCACTTGCAGTTTTTGAGAAGCATTTATATTTCCTGTAATCAAACAGTGCTAACTGTAAAGCTAGAGAGAAATCGATTCATGACTGTCACAGCAATCCAGAGCCGCGCCTTGAGGACCGCGATCCGGCCTTTCCCTCCTGGTTCCTTTCGGGGAGGAAGACAGAGGCAGGGCACTGGCCTGTCCCTCTTCGTGTCTGAGCACCGCTCTGCTGGGCAGCAGTGGAGGCTGGGCCAGTGCGCCCCTGTTCCCGGGAAGAACAGCCCGTTGGCCTCTGGCTGCAGGAAGGAGCCTCAGGGCGGCCTCCCGCCCTCCCCAGCAGGCAGGTGGCGTTTCCCTGACACCCCGTGGTCCCGGGGACCTGGGCCTCGCCCGACCATTCTGAAGGGGTGTGGGCCAGCAGCAGCTAGTCCCCAGGCCCGGAAGTGCCCCTCGCTTCCAGCTGCCCAGGTTTGTCCTTCGTGTCACGTGGGTGTCATCCGGACTCTCCCCCGGGCCCAGTGGCCTGGTGAGGCCTCGCAGCACAGCAAACCACCTGCGCTGTCCAAGTGGGCTCCTGGAAGCCTGCTGTGAACTTCTGTTTCTAACGTGGCTGCTGAGCAGAGCTCACAGTAAGACTCCTGTCAAAGCGCTTCAGGCTGCAGGGAAGTTAGGGAATGGGTCACCAAAGGAAAAGGAGAAAAGCTTCGCACAAAATGACCTCAGGTGAGCAGACAGGACAGTGCAGCAAGGTGCTGGAGAGTAGGTGAGGGAAGAAGTGAGAGCCCTGCACGGCCTCCTTTCTCTGTCACTTGTCCCCATTTTAGACTTGCAAATCCTCAGGGTTCAAGGTGGCGCCACTGAAGAGAAGCCTAGAGCCGCTGCTTGTGTATCACCCAGATCTTACATGCGTTATCACTTTGGTCCTTTGAACTTCGAAGTATTCTGAATAATGAAAATAACAAGAAAACAGGCTTGTTGCTACTTGGCTTTTTATCTGTCTAGTAAACCAATGCTTACTGAGCGCCTACCGGACAAAGTGCTTAATGCCCTGAGGATAAGGAACAGCCCAACTTCAAGTGATGAAACCAGGTTGGACAGAGATTGATGTGCAGAGAAGGGAGTGTAGCTGGGAGTGATACGCACTGGAGCACAGTAACTATACTAGTTACTTAAGAGATTTTTAAATCATGTGGTAAAAGATTTATAAGAGTTCATTTGCCCATGCTAGAGAATATTTTGTAGCTGGAGGAACTTTCTGAGTTCGTCGTATTTTCGTATTCATTCTCAGGTCAGAGATTTAGCTTAGTGGTTCCGACACCTACCTTGCAAGCACAAGGACCCAAGTTCAATCTAAAATATTAAAATAAAAATATTCATTCTCTTAGATGCATAATCTCAATGCACTAAACCAGGTTAATTATAATGGTCATGTGAGACTGAGAATTTTCTAGATCATGTTCTTCCAAATTGAAAATCTTAATCCACTATTGAGTAGTGAATCAATTTAATGAACAGCACTGTTTACTTAATAGGACAAAAGAGAATCCACTGCATTTAAAAGTTAGTATTATCTCTTGGTGTTTTCATTTCAGCTGCATATTTGTGTCAAGATATATACTATACAAAATGTATCTTTTTAAATTGATGATATTGGTATTTTATATATCCATTATGAACATATTCAACATTGAGGGTTTGTACTAGTACATGACACATCTTGATTCTCATTTTTTCTCCTTTCCTTGCCCAAAATGTATCTCTTATGGAGTCTTATTGTCAAAAAGGTTTGGAAGCCTTGTGTTCTAAAGAGAGAGAATGATACATGGTAAATTAAGGTGCATTGATCAGAAATCAAAAAACCCACATCCTGCTCCCCCCAGGACCTAAGAAAATCATGTCACACCCGGGTGTGGTGGAGATCCCGGAACTGGTACACTCTGGGAGGCTGAGGCAGCAGGGTTGTAAGTCAGGTCAGGCTGGGTAACTTAGCAACTTAGACCCTGTATCAAAATTTTAAAAAAGAAAGAGCTGGAGATGGAGTATAGTTTGAAGTCCTGGAGTGAAAGAAAGAAGAACATCATCTCACCTCTTTAACCATCAGCCTCTTCCTCTGTAAAACAGGCAAACAGGTGTTACCACACCTCTCAGGACAGTCACCAGGATTAAACGTGATCATACGTACTAGAATGTGACGACATTTTACCAAGCATTTGGGGACTTGTGCACAGAGTGGGTGGAAGCGTTCCCTGCTGTGAGTGTGCCTTCGTCCACCCCTGCCCCCGCACCTGTGCTCACAGCCGCCTCTGCTGGAGATCTGTGCTGCACTTGTGCAAAGCAGTCAAGAGAGTGGGCTACAGCTTGCAGACAAGGCAGTATCTCTTATGTTCATGTGAGGAAGAAATATTTCCTGAGAGTCACTGGGTTTGCATGTTTAGTGACGGGGAAAAGCTGTTAACAGCAGCCTTTCATTTCATCATCCCTCACCAGACTTTTGATATATCCTTATCCCGTTTTCCAAAGGAGTCTCACTGAGGTTGTGTGAAATATTCACAGTTGTGTAGCTTGCAGTGTAGTGAGAATGATACTGATTTAGCTGAAATAACACAAACAAACCTTGAAAGCAAATTAATTCAAGAATCCACATTTCCCTCTGTCCAAGGAGGAGAATAATGTGGAGAGAATACTCAGACACAGCTATAGTCAACATTGCACGACAAAGTGGGAACAGGGTATAGAAAACTCAGCAAAAAAATAAATAAATAGGACCGGAGATTTAGCTCAGTGGTTCCAGTGCCTGCCTCGCAAGCGCAAGGTCCTGAGTTGGATCCCGGTAACCACATACAATGCTGGGCGTGGAGACTCACGCCCACCAGCAATCAATACCACATACCACAGTGCTGGAAGTGGTGGCTCACGCCTGTCATCCCAGCACTCGGGAGGCAGAGACAGGAGGATTGCTGAGTTCACGGCGGCTTGCCTGGGCTACAGAGTGAGCTCAGGGCCAGCCTGAACTACAAAGGGAGACCCTGTCTCAAAAAATGAATGAATGAATGAATGAATGAATGAATGAATGAATGAATGAATGAATGAATGAATGAATGAGGGCATGGAAAGAAAACAGGCAGCCTGCATGGGAGTTGAGCACCAGAAAACATCTGCCCCTCTTAAGACGTGCCTGCACCCCAGATAGGTGGGAATGTGTGAAGAGAAATGAAGGCTGCTCTCTCTTGGCTCCACGGGTCAGCTGGTCATGTGTGTCAAGTCCAATTCTGGCAGAATCTTTCCGTTGTGATTCCAGAAGGACCGACAGAACTTCAGCGCTCAGATAAAACTGGCAGCATAAACCAGGAATTTGGGGAGGTGCAATTCCGGTCCTGACCACAAGGTGATGCAATGGCCCTAAATACGGCCTTTCTCAGTAGCTCAGAGAGGAAACAAATGCTTGTGATAGACCAAGAATTAACTGGATTCCACGAGACTCTAGGACATCAACAGTGCAGACGAGTAATTATCCACATGTTCTTTCCGTGCCAGATTTCCAGTTCTGTTAGATTCCAGGTTCTGTGCATTGTGAAATTGGCATGGCAGCTCCAGAATGTATGTGACCTTAAGCAAATCACTGACCACTTGGCCTCAGTTTCCTCATCTGTAAACTCTGCCAGGCTGGGGATTTAGCTCCGTGGTTCCCACATCTGCCTCACAAGCTGAAGATCCCAAATTCGATCCACAGTACCGAAAAAAAGGGCAAACTATGCCAAATGATGGCACTGTGTCCATGGGGCTGTTGTGAGGACCTTCAGAGAGAACACAGGGAGAGCTGTGGACACCAGCCATTATGACTAAGTTGCCTTTACCCATGCGACAGCTGGCAGGGCGGGACCTCCTCTGTCTTGATCCCACACTGTCAGCCGATTCTGGGCCACCTTTGGTCCTTGAGAGCCCCCACCATGTACCGAGCGAGGGCAGCGATCGGGGAGGCAGGAGTTGGGATCCGTCCCGTCAGTCTCCTCTGCTTCCCAGCTGTGTGGCCATGCACAAGCTCTCCTGCGTCCCGGGGCGAGTCCGCAGTCCGAGTGGGAGGGCCGGGTTGACTCACAGAGCTCTGGTGATCGCTGCGGAGTGTAAACAGTGGGTTCGTCCTCTGTGCATTATGCGTTTTGGGTCGCTCGGAACAAAAAGCAGTGAATCACTTTGAATTGTGGATGACTTTTACGAAAAGAAAACAAACCATAAAGCCCTCATAACCAAGCATGTTGCCAGTCTCCCCGCTGAGCTAATTCCTGACCCGCTAATTTTGAGTGAAGAGTGCTGCGAGGATTGCCACTCCGGAAATAGAGCAGCTGTCAAAGTCCTGGGAGCTCAGAAGAGCAGCCCTGAGTCAGCCAGGATTTCTCTGGGACCACAGCACTATCAGCCGGGCCAGGGAGCTACTGGCCCCGGGAGAGGACCCCGGGTAGCAATAAGGTCTTAGAACAACTAGCCGTGCAGTATACAGGGTGGGGCATCAGAGTTGCCAGGAGTCTGGACGTGAGCTAGTCCATTCTCAACCTTTCCAAGTTAAAGGATCACTCAGATGCACCTGGAAACGAGCAGGTTCCACGAGAAGAGACACACACCCAGAATCAGTTGCTTGAGGAAATACAGAATAACTCAGGATCCCGACTACTCAGGAATCCATTTGTTGTTATAGGAATTATTTGAAGTCAGCCTTCCTTAGGCATCGTTTTCACAAAATAAAAGGAAGCCATTTTTAGCATACAGTTGTGTGAATTTTGACTGATATCTCTACCTGAATAACCACTGCAGTCAGAACCTGTCATTCAAGCACAGCTCTGCCTCCAACTGATCTGGCTTCTGTCCCTACAGATTAATGGTCACAGGTTAAAGAACTTCAAATCAATGAAATTGGACAGTGTGTAAGTTAGGGGTACAAAATGCCAAATTTTGGCAATGGGAACTCTCATTTATCGCTCATGGGAATGTAAAATGGTATAACTACTTTTTAAAATTGCTTGGCAGGGGGCCGGAGATTTAGCTCAGTGGTTCCGGCGCCTGCCTCGCAAGCACAAGGCCCTGAGTTCGATCCCCAGTAACCACATACAATGCTAGGTGTGGTGACTCACGCCCGGTAACCACATACCACAATGCCGGACATGGTGGCTCATGCCTGTAATCCCAGCACTCGGGAGGCAGAAGCAGGAGGACTGCTTAGTTCGAGGCTTGCCTGGGTGGGCTACATAGTGAGCTGAGGGCCAGCCTGAACTACAAAGCAAGACCCTGTCTCCAAAAAAAAATAATAATAAAAAATAGCTTGGCAATTTCTTGCAAAATTAAATAGACCATTACCCTGTGACCCAGCAGTTTCACTCTTGGGTATGTATTTACCGAAGAGATAAAAAAGATGTCTACATAAAAAGATTGGTAGAGAAATGCTCATAGCAGTGCTGTTCACTCTCACCCCAACCTGGAAACGCTCTACATGTCCCTCACCAGGGACGTGGAGAAGGAAGCCGTGGTGTGTTCATACAGCGGCGCTCAGTGAGAGAGGACGCACCGCTGACACTCGGAATGGCGAACAGTCTGACGGCACTGCGCTGGGGAAAGAAGCCAGACACGAAAGAATATGTATGTGCTGTGCTGTTCCGTTTACAAAGCTCTTTTCTGATCATTGTTGATTTACTCATCCCCACAGCATGGCTCCGCACTGCATCTGCATGGGAGACGGTCAGTACATCTGAGTTCACTCTGTGCCTTGCCTTAGCCTCACACACCTTGAATATCTAGAACTACTCACCTCGTTACCTCCTCCCATCTTACAAGTAAAAGCAAAGCCTCGAAGAGGTAAAGTGACATGTACAGGCTGTTCTCCTCACTAAGGGAGAATGGAAACCCTTGCCAGCTTCTGGGTAGTTACTAACTTCAAATGCCACAGTACATTTGACAGTGTCTCGGTACCTGCTAAGGGTCTGCGTGGAACTCTGCACTTTGAAGGAGCTTATTGGAGACCAAGGAGTCGGCAGAAGTGTGCGCAGTGTGCAGAGTAACTGGAGCCTCTCTGTTCCTGAGGAAGACTGGTCCTCTCTGCAGAGACTTGGATCTAGAGGCATCCACCCTCCACATCAACACTCGCACACGCGCATGTTATGTCATGTTAAAATACATGCCTGGAGATCTCAGTTGCCTCAGGAGAGGCTACCTCATACGAACCCCGGGCTGCTTGCATGGTAAAGCCTTCCAGAAGAGTACGAGATTTCAAAATCAAGCCATGTTTCTCCTGCTGGATCTTCAACGGTCATCTTGTTGGTGCTGTGTGTCACTCTGGATTCTATCAAGAAGGTAGACGCGATTCCATGTAGCCCGAGTATGAAACAACTTAAGAATAGGATTGAGGCTGACTGGCCAGTAGGTGGGCAAGCAGCAAGATCAGGGAGAACTTGTCCCAAGAGCTCAACCTGTAGTGCCCCTCCCTCGGCCCCGAAGACGGCCCGGTGCTACGCAGCGAGGATTCTGCAGGAAATTCTCCACAACTGCCACGGCCAAGGCACCATCTCGGGAAGCGGGTGCACATAGCTCCTCCGCGGGCTTCTGCGCCCCTCGCACCAGGCACAGGCGAGTCTCTAGGAATCTCAGCACCTCGTGGAGTTGTGAATGTTAAATAAGGCGGCGTGCGGAGGTTGCCCCCATAGACCAGGCGCACGGAGGTTCCCAGCCCCCTTCCTCTGTCCTCTCATCTGCTTGGCGTGGAGAGGGCCGCTCTGCTCAGCCTCGGCTGTCGCTGGCTTGGTGTTGAGCAGAAGTGCTCTCCTTTCGGGGTGAGTTTGCAGCTGTTGCTGCCTGCGTTTGCAGACATTCCGGCTTTGAGAACATCTGTGGGGGCCTCGAGGAGGAGCCAGGCTTGGAGCACAGATGGGCCGTTCACTTGGCCGCTGTGGCTCTGCCAGCAGCCTTGCTTGCTTTGGCTTCCTCGGCCGCGCTTGGACCGGGGTGCGGATCTGGGTGGTGTTTGTTTAGCTATTTTTGCTGCTCCCGCTCCCATGTGTGCTGCGGTGTAACAGCACCGAGTCTGTTTGTGGACAGAGGCTCGGTTTCAGCTGGATGTAGCAAGAGGACTTTGAACTGCCGTGTGGGGAGCTTCGTGCCTCCGCGGAGACGCACTGTCCCTCTCCTTACCTAAAGAGGAGACACTTTTCCACTCAAGTCAAGAGAGTCACACTAGTACACTTTGTTCTCCTAAGTTACAGAACATGACCAGAATAGCATGAATATTTAAGTAAAGTATTTAAGATACGGTGCCATTAATCTCCCTGAAAATACTCCCCGTAGCTTCGTGGGCACTTCTCTCATTGTTCTTGCCAATTCCCGAAGCAGTTCTGGAAGTTCTCTCTTGAGAGTCTTTGGGCAGCGGCCTCGGTGATCCTCTTAATTGATCCAAAATGCTTATGACATGTTTTGTCCGATAAATACGTTACAGCACATCCTCATCCACCTCAGGCACCAGCTCTGACACTGTGGGACTTTGCACTCTTCCCCAAGTCAAAACCACCGTGAAAGGTCATGTTGAATCAGTTCAGGACATTGAGGCAGCCATGACAGCACAGCTAAAGAGAAAAAGACGAAGACGGACTTCGAGAACCACTTAAAGCAGCAAAAATGATGGGATAAGTGTGCTCAAAGTGTGTGCAGAAGAGGGTTGATGAGAATTACCGGTAGTGTGTCTTTTGCTATAAGAATTTTTTTTTTTTTTTTGAGACAGGGTCTCGCTTTGTAGTTCAGGCTGGCCCTTAGCTCACTATGTAGCCCAGGCAAGCCTCGAACTCAGCAATCCTCCTGTCTCTGCCTCCCGAGTGCTGGGATGACAGGCGTGAGCCACCACACCCAGCTGTTGTAAAAATTTTAATTGAAGCATTCATTATATTTTTATCGAAATCAAATATTCAAATTGGTATTTCTTAAAGTGATGTTTTAAAAATTGAAAATAGGACACTTTTTAAAATCAGAAGTTAAAAATAAGATGCCCTTTCCCAATATTTTCCCCATTTTATTTTATTATTTATTCCTCCCTCTCCAAAACAGTGTTATTCTTGCTCTTCTGTAACCTGCTTCCCCTCCTATGAGTTAAGCCCAGCATACTCTAGTGGAGTGTGAAGTCCAGTGAAGACTGTGCGAAAGTGGCCGGACCTCAGGTAGCGGCCAGGCACAGCCATGACCACGCCTACCTGAAGAGATGAGCAAGCTCTCCAGAATCCAGAGGGTTGAAGGACTGTAGAAGTGCAGCTGGGGCAGGTTTGGGAGGAGAAATGTAGCCACCACACAGCTGCAGCAAGGCAGAGAAGGACCCAGGGGGTTCAGAACTCCTGTCCCCCTGTTGCTTGAGACTCCCACATCCCTGAGGTACTTGGCATTGGCCACATCCCACAGGAAACCCCAGGGGCAGAGGGCCCGCGGCTGGAGCACAGTGAGGACAAGCCCTGAGGCCCTGGGCGGGGTGCAGAGAGGCGCAGCGTGGCTGCAGAGTCCAACCAGACGGACCAGCAAGTCCCTTACCGGGTGAGAACTCTTCACGCCCGAGAGGCTTTCCTTACAACTTCATTGAAATTGCTTAATATTTAGCTATGTGAAATTAATTTAATCTACCCCCATTGTCGACCTTAAGAGTATTTCTAATCTTTCTCAAGACTAAAAATCAGTGTGATAAATGTTTCTAGAGAGAGAGACATGCAGACTGACCAAGCAACCAACCAACCACCCATCAAACTGAATACATCAAGAAAAGAAAACTTGTACAGATATTTTAATACTAAATTTATTGAGATAAAATGAGATTCATACAAGTTATCTTTGGCCTGAATAATTACAAGAGGTATCCAAAGTGATGGCCATTCGCTTCCAGACATTTATTAATAAGGCAAACTGCTAAAATGTGTATATATTTTTTTGTCAGACTCCATACGTTTGCGGGCACTTTGAGTTATTTTCTTTGGCTCGATCCCTAAAAAGTTGAATCGGTTCAGAGTTATAGGTGGTTCTGGAGATTTTAATCTGTTCTGCCCCAGATTTAGACATGACAAGTACCAGTGTCTACATGGAAGTGAACGAAGAGTTCTAACTGAGAGGAGTGATGCCATGTGAGGCATGTTGTTCAAGTGGAAGAGGTAGAGGAGGAAGCTGAGCCACCCCTCCGGGACGGTTTGAGAATTCCTTCATCTCCCAAAACTGTTGAGAGTCTCTCTACTCTAATTATGTTTCTGAGTCCACATTTGCTTCCCTTGCAAATAAACAGGAGTGTGCTCTAGCCATAGCTCTACAATGCAATGCTGTGTTAATGCCACAAGCAATGATAAGTTAAACAATAGGG
>PVIC010009941.1:0-44475 GCA_004025085.1 Thryonomys swinderianus
CCGAGTGCTGGGATTACAGGAGTGAGCCGCCATGCCCTGCTATTTTTGTTAATTCTTATAAGATAATATAACAGAAAATATAAAAATTATTTTTAAATAATTTTATCAATTTTATTCAATACAAGAATTGAGTGGTAGTCAGTGCTGGGCCTGGTGCCTCACACCTGTAATCCCAGCACTCGGGAGGCAGAGGCAGGATTGCCGAGTTCGAGGCTTGCCTGGGCTACATAGTGAGCTCAGAGCCAGCCTGAACTACAAAGCTAGACCCTGTCTCAAAAAAAAAAAAAAAAAAAAAAAAAAAAGAATTGAGTGGTAAAAATCACATCTGCCCGGGCAACACCCAGGATATTTAGGAAGTTAAAAAAATGTGCTCCCTGAGTGATGCCTGGGTAAACTGTTAAGTGGTTAACCTCTTAACTTCAACTGAATGAGCTACAAATTGTACGATAATATGTTTTGCAGAATTATGCTAGCAATTAATTATAAGATTCTTAGTGAAAACAATTTGTATATTTGAAAGAAATGGCCATCACTGTTGGGCAATTTCTGTAAGAGAATCACTGAAGATTTTAATAATCAAGACTCTGACCTAGACTTCAAACATGTTTTACCTCTAAACATCTAAAGGCAGTTTTCTCCAATGATTTTGATTAATAATAATGTTTTAAACATGAATGTTATTCTATTTTGCAACTGTCTTTGGAAAAATATAGGAGAATTGATAATAGTACATTTACCAAAGGGCTACATATAATTTTAAGTACAATTGTATGTATATTAATTCATTTACAAAGTATAAAAATAACAAACATCCAAGGTGATATATCAGATTTTACATTTTATATTTATTAGCAGGAATTTTAGGGCCTAATACCCAAGTACCTACATTCTTTTGAGGAACATTCTCTACAATTAAATTTATATTTTGTCACGTAGTACTCAAGTGGATTCTCAATGATCATTTTATTTTCTCTAAGTGCCAGTTTTCTCATCTGTAAAATGGCTATAATATCACCTCCAAGTAATATTATTACTCTGAACATTGAATGAATTTTTTTTTGTTTTTTTTTTGCTTTTTTTGAGACAGGGTCTCGCTTCGTAGTTCAGGCTGGCCCTGAGCTCACTATGGTGCCCAGGCAAGCCGCGAACTCAGCAATCCTCCTGTCTCTGCCTCCCGAGTGCTGGGATTACAGGCGTGAGCCACCACGCCCAGCATTATATGTGGTAACCGGGGATCGAACTCAGGTCCTTACGCTTGTGAGGCAGGCGCCAGAACCACTGAGCTAACCCTCCGGCCCCCATTGAATGAATTTTCACTTTGGAATATGGTGTTCAACTAAGTATGTATTTGTTATATAATAAATGTCATATAGTAAATTATCACTAGTACATTTAAAAATATATTTACATTGTGTGTTTAACTATTATGAACTATTATCATCACCATATCCTTGAATCTTAGTGATCCATCAACTGTAATGACTTTAACTAAAGAAAAGTGTTCTACATTGTAGTGACCTTTTAGACTATCCACACATCCTTACAATATTTTACAGTGTTCATTTTCTTTATAGTAAGAGGGTGAGTTGGAAGATAATATTTAATACTAAATTACTTTTTGCAGTGAATATGTCATAATACATCCTCAAAAGAAGGCATAGTGTGATTCTCCAGGGTCCTAAACTTTAGTTTGTGATGATTTTTTTTTTTTTTTCTTTTTGAGACAGGGTCTCATGTTGTAGTTCAGGCTGGCCCTGAGCTCACTATGATGCCCAAGCAAGCCGCCGCAAACTCAGCAATCCTCCTGTCTCTGTCTCCCGAGTGCGGGGATAGTTTGTGATGATTTTTGAAAACTATTGACAAACTAACCAACAATGGATAGAGGTCATGAGAGAAAGCAATGATTACTCTTTTCATATTTGCTTTTATAGAAAACTAATGAATTTTAGTCACATATATAGATACTATGTGATACCATAATATTATTCACCATACTGTGCAAAATATCCTTATTTATTTTTTGTGCCTACCTAGACTTGTGTATTCTGACCATTGTCTTCCCCTACCCTCTGTCTCTGGTAACTACCATTCTACTCGTGTTTTTATGAGTTCACTTTCTTTAGTTGCCACATATAAGTGAGATTATAAAGTATTTATCTCTCAGGCTTATTTACCATTTTGAATAATGGCTGCACTACTTTTCATCAACATTATAAAAGGGCTTTTTTTTCTCTACTTCCTTCCAATCATTTGTTCTCTATTATGGTTTAAATATAATGTCTCCTGAAGCCTCATGTATTGAGAATGCTAACTTCACCAGGGATGGGTCCATTAATGGGTTCACGGATAAAGTGCTGCTAGAAAATGGGGCCCATTTGGAGGAGGTGGATCACCTGTGGTATGACCTACAAAAATGTCTACTTGTCCTTTGATCTTTCTCTCTGTTTTTCTTTCTCTCTCTCTGTGACAGCCATGTGGTAAACAGCTGCCTGTGCTGTGTCCTCAAGAGTCAGGTAATCATGGACTTAAACCACTGAAACTAGGAAGAAAAAAATAAACTTTTTTTTTCCCTTTAACTGTGCAGATGTTTTGTCTCAGCATTGTAAAGGTGACTAATACCCTACATTGTGCATCTTGTACAATGTCCATCTCAACAGGTGTGAGGTGGCTGCTCACTGTGGGGAGATCTAGAATTTCAAGGGCAATAACTGGACGTCTGTATCTTGGGAAACCACAAAACACTGAAAACATGCAATGAAACTGTACACTCTAGGTTAATGAAGAGAGACCACTGATCAAAGTCAATGTCCCACAAAGAAGAAAACTAGTAATAGGAAAAAAGATTGGAAAGAAAAAAAGCTCCTGAGAAAGAATCTAAAAGGCCAGCACTCTGACTAGAGTTTTCATAATAGTATCTGAACTGAAGAAGAGACACAACACAAAATCAATCCCAACAGACTAGGAAAGCACCTGTTTTTCTTTTCTTTTCATCCCTGATCCTCTGAGAGAAATGTAGAATTGTTTGGGAGAAAACAGCAGTGCTGGAGTTAAGAATAAAATAGGAAACATGCGTAGACCTAACAGGAAAGTAGAACGTGCTAGAAAAACTAAAGACGGTTATGATAACTCATGTCTGACATGTATGAATGTCAGTCTCCCCAGGCAGCAAATGTTTGCAGCAGCAATGATGATATGTCACCCTGGTGCAGTGTCAGGTGGGGATCTCAGTAGCTAAGGGTCTCTCCTGGCATGCCCCTCTGTTTCTCAGGTCCTTGTCCTCATTCTGGGGAGAAAGGCAGAAGCGAGGTGAGGCTGGCTCAAAGCTGAGGGCCTCCTGCAGAGAATGAGAAAGTTAGAAATGAAAATAGTGGGAAACAGAGGGATATTTATAGTACCATAAAAGCGGGCACAAAGCTGCCAGGGAGCAGGCACCAGGCAGAGGGAAACTCCACCTGGTGTCTCTGCTCTGCTCATACTTAGAGGTGAGGTGGTCTGTTTCATTGCTCGGTGTAGTCCAGGCCACTCCTGGTCTTAGCCTTTGTTTCTGGGTGAGGTAAGTGCCAACGAGCACATAGAAAATGCATGTAGGCTGCTCCCTAAAAGTCACTGTGTCACAGCTGCAAAGGATTCACAAAGGGCAGATCGACAAGTACTACACAGTTAGTCATTTCTATCCCTGTCAGCCATGTTGGCCACATCCCATGGCCCTGCACATCTCCTGACTGTTCCTACACTGTACCCTGAAAATAACCATGTGTGTCAACCCCCCCCCCCAGTATAACATGAGAGGAAAGTTACACATGGGAAGGGAAGATATCTGGAGGTGAATGAGACATTTTTTAAAAAATCTTTTTTAAATATTGAATCCTTTATTGGTATATTTTATATACAGCTCACAATCACATTCAACACTGAGGAATTTGTACCAGTATATAACAGAAGTTAATTCCCATTTTTACCCATATCCCTACCCACCCACAACTCCCTCTCCTTATATACATGCTATTTCTATTTCTTTGCAAATCATATTTATTCTTTCCCATTACATTCCCCCACCACATTCCCTTTGAATATTTCCTATTTTACAAAATCTATCATACATTCTAGAACCCATTTACATCTATAGGTTCTCATACCAAAGAAAGATATGGTATTTACATATCTATGATCTATTTATTTCACTTATTAGTGTGTCCTCAAGGTATATCAATTTGCACATAAATGAATGAAACTTGTTCTTTATGGCACAGTAATACTCCATTTTATAAAAGAAAAAACCCTATATCTTCTTTATCTAATCTCCAGTTGATGGGCATTGGGGTTGTTTCCAAGATTGTGAGCTGCTGTGAACATGAGTGTACATATGTCTTTACAATATGACTCTTAATTCCTTTGAGTATATTCCTAGTAGGGGAATAGCAGGTCAAATGGGACCTCTAATCCTAGTTTTCTGAGGAATCTCCACAATGGGTGCACAAGTCTACAATCCACCAACAGTGGAGAAGGGTTCCTTTCTCCCTGCAGCCTCACCTGCATTTATTGCTGGTTGATTTTGTAATTGTGGCCATTCTTTGTGGAGTGAGATGAAATCCATCTGCATCTCTCTAGCTAGAAATGACTGAGTTACTTTGAATTGGGAGAAATGAGCATTCTCCTACAGTACAAAAACAGAGGCATGAGTGGTAAACATACATATCTTCCTAAAACGTCAATTCTCAATAAAGTTTTATGACCCTGAAGTTCAAGAGAGTTGGCATTATTAGACAAAGAAGGTTGGAAATCAATGTTTAATACATGCTATTTGTAGTCTCTTTGGAAAATTGCTATCACAGAATTGATCGGATAGAAAGGTCTATGGGATCCAGTCCCCTGACTCTTGCTGACTGCTATGATTTGGATGTTCCTTGTGACTTCATGTACTGGAGGTTTGGTCCTCACCATGGTCATGTAAAAGTGTAAGTCCCCAAAGAGGAAGGCCCAGTGGGAGTCCTGGGGTCAGGCGTACTCTTAGAAGAGATCAGCGTAGTTCTCCCGAAACACCTGAGCTATCCCCTTGTGGAAAGTCTGTTATAAAAGAACAAGCCTTGTTACTCTCCAGCCTCTCTGACTTCCCGTCCTGTGGTGTAGTCTCTCCCTCTCACAGGCACTCTCAGCACCGTGGCACATACTCCTGCTTTTCGGTCACCAGCTACCAAGAGTTACCACAACCCAGAAGGTGCTTACCAGAGCTGGCTTCCTGTTGTATGGACTTAAACTGCAACTATGAGCTAAATAAACCTTTTTAAAAATAAGTACCCAGGGGCCAGGGATTTAGCTCATTGGTTCCAGTGCCTGCCTAGCAAATGCAAGGTCCCTGGTTCAATCCCCAGTAATCACATACAACAATACTGGGCGTGGAGACTCACGCCTACCGGCAATCAGTACCACACACCACAGTGCCGGGCATGCTGACTCACACCTGTAATCCCAGCACTCCAGAGGCCGAAGCAGGAGGATTGCTGAGTTTGAGGCTGGCCTGGGCTACATAGTGAGTTTAGGGTCAGCCTGAACTACACAGCGAAACCTGCCTCCACACACACACCCAAAAAATAGTACCCAGTTTTTGTATTTCCTTATATAACCAAAAAATGACGAATATACAGGTCTAGTAGAAATCTCCATATAGAGATGCATATAGTATAGCTAAGAACTGATTCCACTGAATGCTTTTGATAACACTGATATCACAAGACATTTAATAAATTTACCAACAAAATAATTCCACACATAATTCTTAATTTTAACATCAAAGCTGATTCTGATTATAAAGTTGTCCCAAAAATATTTACTTGAGGGTGGTTCTCGGGTCAATATTAATGAATCAACAATCCCAGAAAGTCATGGCATGGTTTATGAAGGCAAGTGAACTCTTAAGTAAATTTGAAAAGAAGTCAGGTCATTTCTTTTATTTTTTGTTATTGTTGTTGTTGTGTTTCCTACTCAGTCTCTGACCCAGTTCTGCTAAATCTAACTGCTTAATAACTCTTGACTCTTATGCTTCACTGCTGCTATAATCGCCCTGGTTCAGCACTGCGTGATCTCTCACTCAAATGGCTCTAACAGTCCAGAAAACTGTCTGAGCACCGACATGCTGAACATGAATCTTCTAAATGTTACAGCCAGTGATTACTTTTAAATGCATATCTGATCAAGTAATTTACCTGTCTACTAACACATCACATAATAGTATCCATCAGACTCTGGGGGGAGAAAGCTTACTTCGGAGGCATTTCAAAGAACTGATTTAATGAAAAAAGGTAAAAATCCCCACCACAAGAAGAATGGAGGGATGGCACATAAAGAGTGAGCTGTGAGGGCAGAGAGGGAGGCCTATGCTCGGAAACACAAGGGCACTAAGACCTACAAAGATACCGAGGTATAAAATGGCCCAGTGAGTTCAGAGAGCTATGGGTCATTCTTTTTTGTTTTGTTTTGTTTTTTGACAGGGTCTCGCTTTATAGTTCAGGCTCACTCTGAGCTCACTGTGTAGTCCAGGCAAGCCTCGAACTCAGCAATCCTCCTGCCTCTGCCTCCTGAGTGCTGGGATTATAGATGTGAGCCACCACGCCCGGCACTGTGGTATGTGGTATTGATTGCTGGCAGGCGTGAGTCTCCATGCCCAGCACTGTATATGGTTACCAGGGATGGAACTCAGGACCTTGTACTTGCAAGGCAGGCGCCAGAACCACTGAGCTAACCCTCCGGCCCTGGATCATTCTTTTTTGCCAGGCATGAGGAAAGGGCACTTGGAAATCCTAGAGAGAAAAGGACTGGAATCAGGCAAATGTCCAGAAAAGCAGAATCATGGAGCTGAGGAGGCTGTATTTAATATTTTAGGAGAAAGTTAGTGTACGAAGAAGACATACAAATGACAGCCCTAACACACATTTATAAAGGACAGTTAAGAGCAAAGAAAGACAAAAATGGAGACTAGTTAAGAATAACCTAAATGCACACTGCATGTTTTAAACAGTGAAATACATACTTTTTCGACCCGTGTCTCTTAGAAAACTTTCCTGAGGACAAAAAGAACAAAATTCAAAACTCAAACTCTACTTTTCATGACAATACACAGATAAGAGAGACGGACGAGGAGACCCACACACAATTTAATAAAAAGGTGTAAAAGGGGGAACTGCTAGAGCAATTTACACACAGAAACAGGTTGATTCACAGCAACCAGAGCGGCTCCAGAGGTGAATGGATCAGACTGAATGGAAGAGCCTATGAAACAGCTTCAAGAGTTATATGTTTTTTATGTGGGTAGGTAGAGGAAGGGGAAACATGAGAATTAAGTTGTGTCATATACTGGTACAAATTCTCAATGTAGACTGTGACTGTGATGTGTATATATAATGTACCAATAAAAATAAATAAATATTATCATGAGGTTATGGCTACCAGGTAATCAGAAAGTTGAAGCCATAAGGTTATGGCTATCAGGTAATCAGAAAGTTGAAAGGGTGAGAATGAAACCAGAAGGATTCAATGAAATTATGCATACTACTATTAAAACCCTGACAACTGACTCTCTTTCTGAGGACTTTCTTCTTCAGGAATATAGAATTTTATATCCCCCATCTCATTCCTGGACACTGGGAAATCCACCTTCAACAATGATCACACCTTAGGTCAGTGGATGTGGATATTTCCTGCAAATAAATAAATCAACTGGCCAAGTAGTGGCCTAAAATGCAACTCTGAGACCTCTAAGTATTGTGTTCAAACACATGCACAAGTTCACATGCAAATAGCTTCCAAGTAGCTTTTAATTGCTTCATATTTGATGATGCATAAATATTTGATGAAATTTTCTGAAAAATACAAAAATGCATGAAACAAAGTCAACATAAATTAGCCACAAATCCAAGATCTGAAGAAAGCTTAATAGAAACTATAGATAATACACAGAGATACTGAATCCATCGAAACAAAAGAATAATGTATGCACTCATACATGCATACACACCTATTTAGAGAGGCACAGAATAGGCAGGATTGTTGCAAACTGAAAAAAAATTATAGCCATAATCTTTGAACTTAAGACACTGGAACATTAAACTGAGAAAATTTACAGAAAAGTAGATCAAAATGCAAAATGTTGGGCTTCAAGAAAAAACACAGGAATATATTAGAGAATAGATTAAGTTGGCCAAATCACAGAAATGTAAATCACAAAAGAGGAAGAGATATAAAATTGTCAAAATGTTCAGTACAGTTAATAAGATAAAAATTGATGAAGATAATAAGTGGTATCGAGACTACCCTATATACTCCAAGAGGGTCATGCACAAAGAGGCAAATCAAAAAATTACAAGTTAGCTTCCAAGGGCCAGGAATCACAGTGGCATCAAAAGTCTTTACAGCACCATTACAGTTAGAGAATATACAGAAAGTCTAAGAACATCAGAAAGACTGATGTTCAATATCAAATTTTATACCTTTATACAGATTATCAAATGAGTAGGATAGCAAAATAAAGATAACTTACAAAATATTTTAAAAGAAAATAAGTATATTACTTCTAATATACTTATTAGGAAGCACTGATAAATAAAAACACAATGGAGTCCAACAAACACCTGCTCTCATAGAAGAGAAAGGCAAAAGATACTTCCAGGTTGGTGGCAAAAGAAAGTTCAGTCAAGTTGCTATGTAGTAGATTTGGGAGCAATCATTCCAGGTATATTACTTCAGAAATGTTGATACCAAGGAAATGCTAGCACTGATAATAATTCAACAGTCCCGGTGACAAAGGAAATTTTATTGTGATATTTTACAGAGCTGTTAGAGACTGAAAAAACTTAGAAAAGTATTCAAAAGAAATTATCCAAATTTTAAAAAAATGAGTCAACAAATACTAGCATTAGAGAAAACAACAACAAATTTTGTTCAAGAAAGGGACTGCAGTCAGAAATAGATCTTGGACTGGTAGTAAATGATATCTTCAATTTATAATATTTACATAGCAATGTGAAAACTATATGGATTTAATTGAATGATAATGTAAGCATATTGAAGTGAGACAAGGAAGCAGACTATAAAGATACAAATCCTCATACCTAAAAATTCAATAGATGATCTTCAATATTGATAAGTTAGGACATTAAAAAACACTTTTTGGAAATGCATGCATAAGTGGCATATGACACCACTGAATGGGTGGCCACTTTTTATTCTGCTAGAGAGGACAAAGGAAGGGGGACAGAGGATTGCTGTTGCTTATTTAGCTATATTTAGTAAGATTTTTCCACTGTTCTTGTTTATTGTTTGAAAACAAAGTAAATTATTCTTTTATAAGTAATGCTATTGAAAGTGTCCAGGTTAAAAGATAAGGAGACCTTACAGCAAATCTATGAAACCATAAAAGACAAATAATCAGGAAATAAAACAAACAGAACTTGGAGGTAAAACAGATGAGATTTAGGGTACAGCAATCTCAATTTGTAGTTTGGATTAGCTAGAAAGTAGTGTCTCCCACTTATCAGATAGTCAAAGGAGCCTGATTTGATGCATATGAGATCATCAACATGGGGTTCATAAACCTAACCCGGTGTGTATTTAATATGTAGTCCATAAACAAAAGCAGTGCAGTATTGTGGACTTAACATGCAAACCCAAGAGAACACCAAAATGTCTTCCTTTTATGTTTAAAGAAAATTTGCATATTTTCTTACATTCAAAAAAATTTCTTTGCAAAAAATGAAACTCCATAATCATCAATATATTATAAATCACATGTCATATGTATCACTTATAATTTGTCCACTTAGAGATTACTAGCCCTATATTATAATAAACTATATATATAAATATTACTTTCCATTATCACTGCATTTAATTATTTAAGTATTTTGATGGTTATCCTAAGAAGAGGATACAGGTTGGTGGTCCACTGAAATTACTGTAACCATAAAGCCAGATGGAATAAATGACATCAATATGCACAACTCTCATGCACTTCACTTCACCCAACTAGGGGAATTTCTTGGTATGTAGAAATCAAATGTCTTCCTAAAGTGTCAGGTTTTACCGGAATGAATTATATTGATATTTTTACTTATTCTGGCATTTATACTTTCACATTTGTAACTACAAGCATCAGCCAGGGATCTGGTGAAAACTCTATTTTTATACTGGAGACAGAAAATTTTAAGGGGAATAAAACAGACATAAATACAAATTAATAAGAAAGAGAGGGGTAGGGTTTGCCAGACTAACAGTAGTTAGTTACGTTCTGAATGCAGTATGTGCAGTTTGCTCCTAGAGAAAATCACTGAGGTCAGCGATGCACTGGGCCACTCATAATAAAATCAAAGCAGTCAGCATGTATTGTGTTGGGCTGTTCAGACAGGGTGAGGCCGATGGCATGTCCTGGAACAGAGATGGGGGAAAGAGGACAATACATCTTAGCCCATCTCCTGGGAGATCTCCAGTGAGCGCAGCCTAGACTTTTCTCCAACCCTCTCACCCACTGGTGTCTCCCCTGCATCCTCCGTCCATCTCTCCATATGCTCTTGAGAAGACTTGGCATTTGCCTGAAGCCACGGGTGCCGCTCTCTAATCCTCCTGACTATTTCAAATGTACGGAACACTTCAGCACCTGAGTCAGCATTTCCTGCATTAACTTTAAGAGTTACAATCATCCGGAGCAATTTCATGGTCAGCGTGGACAATCAATCAGGCCCTTTGGCAGAAATCAAACACATAATGAAGAACCGTCTACCCTGTCTTCAGTGCACAGGCTCTGATTAATGATCTTCCTCTTACTAAGAACATGCCATTTTGAAAATTTTTGCAAGAGAAGTTAGATATTATAATTATAAGCACAGTCCTGGTCATGACTTAAATTTTATTTCACTTCTGTTGCATTTCCACTGCCTCTGGCATAACAAGGATGGCTACATAGCATTCTTTCTCTAAGATGTAGCATCTACTAATAATAGTGTTGAGATCAAGGCACAGTTTTAAGCGTTTTGTGTGGTTTAACTCATTCAGTCCTCAGATTTCCCTAAGAGGTAAGAATCATTATTCCATTTTAAAGAACACTAAAATATAGAGATAAAATACTTTTGTGAAGGTCACTATAGTAGGCAATGCAAAGAAGTCACATTTTATGTCTTGTAATTTGAAGTTTGAGCCCAGACTAAAGGAAACATTTCACATAGAATTTTACAACTGCCCCTGGTGCATATGAAATCCATTTCCTATGGAAAAAAATGCACCTTTATTCGATTATAACATTTAGCACTTACAGAGTTCTGTGGGGAGCCTATCTTAACAACCTGCTATCTCAAAGTTGTCTTAAAATGGAACTTATTTGTCTGTATGTCTGTCTGCTGTCTATCAATGGCCACAGGGCAAAAACCATGGAAATTGGACACTTCAGAGAATGTCCTATCCACTGTGTTAATAGTCTAATAATGGGATAACATGAGGTAAAATTTCTTTATTAAACTGTATCAAAGAATATTTTAAAAAAATTATTCACTTCTAATTTCCACTTTTAAGAAAATAAAGTGAAAATAGTTAAGATCCTCTCTGTCTTTTTTTCCCCCTCTTAGTATAAAGAATGTATGTAACTAAGACTAATAAACACAAAGTTAAATTAGGAAACTATCTTCCTATGACCAAATGGCATATCACAAAATATGTGAAAGAAATAGAATAAAGACACTCAAAATGAAAAGACAATAAACACATGTGTCTTAGCAGTTCAGAGTTTCTAGGGCTTTGACCTGGCTATTTCTACTTACATTCCAAAAATTAACGGTGAGGAAATGACATAGGAACACTTACATACCAGGGATACTCAAAGCATGGCTCCTGGCCCCTTAGAGTCACCTAAGAATTTCCTGTAAATACAAACCATCAAGCCCACACGGACCAGGGAGGGTGGGATAAGCAAAACAAGTTTAATAGCCCCTATGGGGGACTCTGATGAGATTCTGATGAGTGCTTCTGTTTGAGAATCACTGTATACAAAAACGTTATTCATAGTAAAAGAGACTGAATTTTAACTTCAAACTGTTTTTCAATAGAATATAAGCTGTTTTTTAATGTTTAAATTTTAATAATTTTAATTCTTTCAATGTTTGGAAAAAGTAACAAAAGACTCACAGCTTATAGAATATTTAACTTCTCCCTAAGACTCTCCTGGCCAAAGAAAATATGAGCCCACATATGCTGATTTTAAATGTTTTTCGTGACAGTCATTCCTGGGCTATAAATTCTTTAAATTGTTAGTGATAATGCAAGATATTTATCTCAAAGTTGTCTTGAAATGGAGCTTATTTGTTTGTCTGTCTGTCTGCTGTCTACCAATGGCCACAGGGTAGTTTGCATTTAGTTCAGCAAAAAATATGGAAATTGGACACTTCAGAGAATGTCCTACTCACTGTGTTAAAAACTACATTGAAAAGTAATAAAGGCAAAAATGCAGTGCCCAGGAGTAATAATGATATATTTCTCAATTTAGGATCAGTTGCAGTAATAAAATTCCTGGGAGAAAGATTTACAATATGCTTTTCTTGCCATCTGTCCTTTTTTGTGTGTGTATCATGAACTCCAAGCAAAACCAAGCCTATGACAAACACTGTAATTCATACGAGAATACATTCTATTTTCACAACTACTTGCAATTTTAAAATTCACAGTTGTAATAAAAATACATGTGTGTATCTGCATGACACGTGGTGAGACCTGTCCTTGAGTTTACTGTTTGCCAAGGGCACCTTGACAGCTCTCACGTTTATTACAGTCGTGCGCAAGGACCTTCAGCTTTCTGTGCCTGGGAGCTCTCCCCTGACTTGCGATTGCGGCAACTCACCACGGGGAGGGGCTGGATCGACGCGAGTGCAGGACGATCTGCCGGCGGCCGCTGCGGTTGCGCAGTTCTCTCACACCGCAGAGCAAACCTGCTCCGCCCATGGGACAGCCGTGAGCGCGAAAGGCTCTCAAGACCTTAGAGGTCAGCTAACTAACAATCACTTTGAAATTCTCCAAAGACGCATCTTAAAATCCTTTTATTTTAAATGTGCTACCGTCTCTAAACTGCTAAGAATTCTGTTTGAATCTCTTCCGAATTACTGGGCTATGTAAAGTAAAATGGGGGGGGGGATGGAGAAAAAGCCCCCAAAAGACAGTGTTCCCTATATTTGTATTTGTAGTATGACTTCATGCGGTGCTTATCCACAAATATAAAACAGTAAGGGGAAAATCAAAGATTCTCATGTAGCCAATAGTTCAAGTGTCCAAATCAAACTCGAGTCCAGCTCCTTACGAATGTATTGCTGCGACTATTGATGCTCTGCAAGAAACGTGTGAAACATAGTCTAAAACATTCACTGTCGCTAAACCTGGAGGCTGATCTCACTCTCCCCCAGCGTCTCACCCTGTCATGCTCTCCTCTATCTCGCCCCACCCCCAAATGGGAGGTTTGAAGGGTTTCTGAGATGGACAGTACGGAGCCAGCAGTGAGACACACAGGGCTCGCTGGCAGTCCCAGCCCTGACTGGGTCTTGGTTCTCCTTCTCTTTAACGCAGGGCTGATTCGCTTATCAACTGCCTCACTCACGGGATTGCCGCAAGGATTCACGGTAATCTACGCCATCTGCAAAGGAGAGCGTGTTACAGAGCATAAGGCATTGTTATTACGAGCAACGGAACATGGTACCTGAGAATTACGTTTACAACACACTCTCCTAAAATAACCGACTTGATTATTGTTTGAAGTTAGGGATATATACATGTCAAAGTTATTACTTTTTTTTAACTGCACCGAGACAGAAACTAATTTATTTGCATACACTACCCACTTCTCCATTAGCAAATCCATTACTGAATATAGCCCAAGGAACTTATACATCAGCTACATTATTGTGAAAATAGATGAGGGTATAACAGTTTCTCACATTTCAGGAGGAATCGATGGCCCAAACAGGGATGAAATTTCAACTGCCCGAGGAATAAAGTGTTCTAACTTCCACTCCTTGTCAAAGAACCTGTTACATTTTAGCTTCTATTCAGCAAAATTGGTTGTCTACTTCCCAAAGCATAGAATAATCTTTAGCAAGCAGTTCCTCCTTACTCAGAAACTATTTCTGGCTCTTCTCTTATATTTAGGTGAAGAAATATGGACTAGTTCTTACCAATAGTCTATGAACTGAAGTAATTTGTACCTCTGCCAAGACTGGCCCATGAAAATATCCCACTATTCCTATCTGTCCTTTTGGCCCAGATGCCAATTCAAGTACACATCTAGGTGGAAAAAGGAAGCCATAAAATGACAACGTGTGCATTCATCACTTTGAGCTCTTGAGTGACTTTACAGAACAAAGCATTTCAATTCTGTACCCAACAACCAGAAAACATCTTGGGCTATAGAAGCGGAAATAGATGTCTATTGTGCAGAAAGACCAAAATGCAAAAGTTTGTTACTGAAACTGGGGTTAATTTGAATTATGGAGATGTATTTGTAACCTAAGACCCTTCCCAGAGCGCCTTGATACATGCAAATTCAATTGTGACTCTAGGCCGGGTCCCAGTCCATCGCCAGGGGCTCCGTGCCCATTGCAGAGTGACTGTCCTATACTCACAATTCTGCTTGAAGATCTTGTCTTCATTCCTAGTTATCTTTGTTCATGAAATTCACCTAATAGTATCTTCTAAACACTTACGAGCTCTTTATCACCAGGAACTCATCTTTTTTGTTGTTGTTCTGATGCTCTGAAATCGAAGCTTTATAACTCTTTTCAATTTCTTCCTACTGCTCTAGGGTAAATATGTCAGCCAAATTGCTACTGCCAACATCCTTGGAACTTGAGATAACCTATTTTTATTCTTTTTAAACAATGATGGAAACAGGCTAAGTATCAATTGTACCTGATATTCTAATTTTGCTTTATAGTTTACAAATTGGTCACCTAATTTGTTCCTCACAGTAATTACATAGTGTTATTAGGCAGATTGTTTTGTAAAATGAACATCACGTAACCTTATTTTGATGGCAAATACAGTTCCAAATTTCAGTACAGATTTTTTAATAAAAAGGGAATATAACCCACTTCTGAATCTTATTTCCTTTTTTAATATTAGTTGTGCCACTTCTATGTGTGAAGTTAAATGTACTGTTTTAATATATTTGTAAAAATGTAAGCAATGACATTTAAAATTCTAAATTAAGGCTCATAATCTGGATGGTAGAGTAACAAAGCACATATATTTTATTGCTTAAATTAGCTTTAAATTTCACATAAACCTCTGCAGAATCCTACTTCAGTCTTTTTTTGTGTGTGAAATTTTGTACCAAGAAAATATAACATATTTACCATGGTATTCAAAGTTAGGAACAGTAATAAATACCACGTGAGAGGGAAATCATTATTACTCAAGAACTATAGTTCATTCACTTTATTAAATATTAAGTAGCCATGAAAAATAAAATGATAGTTGTATAACAAAATAAAAATATGCAAAATAAAAGTATAATACAAGCCTTCTTGAGGTATTCATACAAAAACACTACAAGAAAATGGCCAGTAGCATAGTATTTTAAGGAAAGTTACTTGACTATAGGTATCTTTTCCTATAATCAAAAAATTTGCAAATATTAAATTTCTTACAGAAAATTGATTTCAAGTCATCTCACTTTTATTCAAAGAAAATTAGTAAAAATAATAGCTTAAAAGCATTTTTTGGTCTTTTAGAAAATGAAGTACAGTGCGACTTTGGATTAAAATCATTAAATATGAACATACATCACCAATTAGTCCCACAGAGAAAGCCACCTGCAATGAGAAGGGACTTAGATAGAGTAGCACTGGCTGCAGGGACTGGAGGACAATCAGCACTGGACAGAGGCCAAAGCTGGTCCAGTGCTCATAAAGGGAAGGCAGCAAGTTGTGCCCACTGAGGTCTAGAGAGCAGAATGCACCTCAGATGGACGGCACACCAGTGTGAGCACGTCACAACTACACCTACTGAAGTAGACCCTCACCGGGAAGGTGAGGAGTGAACATCAGTGAATATCCAGAGAATCAGCAGATCAGACAATGTTCACAGAACCCCAGGTGATTGGAAAAGCAATTAAGATATTAGGGGAAACAGTGGCAATCGAAATGGCAGAGATCTTGGGCTGGGGATTTAGCTCAGTGGTTGTAGTGTTTGCCTTGCAAGTGCAAGGTCCCGGATTTGATCCCCAGTACCACATATCGCAATGCAGGGTGTGGAGGATCATGCTTGTAATCCCAGCACTCAGGAGGCAGAGGCAGGAGGATCGCTGAGTTCAAGTCTTTCCTGGGCTAATAGTGAGCTCAGGGCCAGCCTGAACTACAAAGTGAGACCCTGTCTCATACACACACACACACACACACAAATGGCAGAAATCTTAAAACAACAACAAAAATACCTCTCTGGTTCATAGGTCACAGTTTAAATATTTCCAGCACAGAGCCAGAGAGGTATCCAGGGAGGCTAGCCAAGCATTTTCTGGAGAACAGGCCACTGAAACCGATGACTAAACTAAGGAGTGCTCTCAGGCTTAAGCAGTAGCTTCCCTTACACAAATGACCAGACGCTGTACGTCAACAGCCTAGACGTGAGATTCAGAGGTGAGGCTTTGAAATAATTGCCAGGAGCTCACAGGGCATGACTTTCTGCCAGAGCACTCACGCCTCAGTGTCTATCCCTTTACAGATTAGTACCTTGTTCCTCCTCGAAAGGACCCAGTGAGATGGGCCCAGTTCTATGCAACAGGATCAGATGAGTCCATCAACTGATCCATAATCAGTGAGGTTAGCCACTGCTCCTTTCTCTTATTTGCATACATCTTAAACGACACCATACTCTCTTCTCTGTTGGTATAAACAATACAAAGGGTGATTCTAAAGTTTTTCAAGATGTTTACTCTTGGACTGTTTTGTATGCCCATAAGAGAAAAGCTGTTCTTCATAAAGTGTAACTTTAATCCTATTTTACACTACATTTCATCTTTTCATATTCGATGGGCCTATTGAACTCTGAGGTAGAGTTAGAAGAGACCGTACCATTGATCATGCCCAAGGCAGGCTATAACCACTGCAGGCTCAGAGATAATCCCACAATTGGCTTGTTTTTAGAAGTGTGTTTGACCAAAGAATACAGTTACTTTTGCCTTAGATTAACACTTATTAAGTGTATAAAGTTAGGAATTAGTATTTGAATCAATATTAATGTTAATATTAACATCAATGAATATAAATTATTATTTGAATGAATAACTTCCATCACTAGATTTATGCTAATGAAAATAATTTTACAACTTTTTTTCCAAATAGCTAAATTTAAGATTAAGTTTTGCTGGGAGCACTGGCACATGCCTATAATCTCAGGAACCCAGAAGGCTGAGGCAGGAGGATCACAAGTTTGAGGCCAAACTAGACACTTTGAGCTCTTGTCTCAAAGTGAGAAATTAAAAAGGACTGAGTGTGTAGCTCAAGATGACCCTGGGTTCTAGCTCCAGCAGGCACACGCACACACACACACATACACACACTCACACATACACACAAAACCACAAAGGCTTCTTTAAAAGATTAATGAATATTTCACGCACATCTAAATTGAAATTTAGCTTCTCCATTGGTAAATGAGGCTTGGAAATGCATGCACTTTCCATGTCATGATGACAAGAAAATTAGAAACCCAGCTTTCAAACACAGGCCTATGATTTTCACAAAGAAACACCTGTAGCCATTCTATTCCTTTTTATGATGAGGATATGGATTTAAATAATCTACACAAATTTGAATGGTGATCTTTGAAGGTGCACTACTAGCTATACATTTAAGACATAAGAATGATCAATGTGACTTATTTTCTAATGAAACAGGAGACATCTCAAAAGTAATGTTTTTTGAAAGCTTATTCCTACAACAAACACTACTGATTAACATTTAGACTTACTCTGGAAAAACAAGGGGAAAGGGACAACAAATATTCAGTAGATATCTAAATATTAGAATGTAGAAGTTAAAATGCTTGTATCTGTCTTTTGGGTAATTAATTCTAATTTTCATAATATCTATTGTCCTAACATTTAAATTTTCCATAATAGCAAGTTAATTGTATTTCAAAAATTTCTATGAAGTACTTCTTTATTCTACAGACTTTGTAAGTACAAAGACCTGTCACAACTTAATTCATTTTATAGTTTTGGGGATTTTTATTGAGTTTTACAAATCTGCTATTTCTATTTCCTTCATGTGTAATGTTAGACAACTGGTGAAATCCAATTTTTTTAAATAAAAGGAAATGATTTAGATAAAGTGAAAGAATTAAGTACAACATGCAGCATGGTATTCTTTATTAGAATATTAATTATGGCTTTTAGAATGCTAATTATATATGTATGTATGTATTAGAATAATGGTAACAGTAACACTGGAATGCATTGAGTTTTATCATTTGCTAGGTAACACACCATGGTCTACATCTAACACACTTCTCAAAACCTTGTATTAAAGAGTTATTATTACCCTTATTTTGCAGAAGATATAAGTAAGTTTTAGATTTACCAAGCAATTTGCCAGAGTTCACCCAGCTAAGAGGCTGAGCCTTAAATGTTAATGGAGGATAAACTGTAGAGGTCTTTGAGTTTAAAAGAATTTTATTTTTTGGTTACCTACATGGTGTGTTTGTTTCTCAAAAAAAATGCTTCTATTCTAAATAAATCACTTTAAAATAAGTGAAGAACTCATTTGTTTTAGCTCTGGCTTGTATGGATGACAAGCAGTGGATGGATGTGATAACACATGATAGTTCAAAATCGCTGTCAAATTTATTAACATTTTCCATTTCCAAACCACATTCAAAAAATTACATATTAGGTCACACAATGCTCATAGCACTCTGGAAAATAAGCATTCTGGTTTGGTTAAGGTGGACTGACACACTTGACTGGCTTAGTAACTACCCAAGGCAGTAGTAATGCACATTTTTGGGTGTGTGCGGGTTGGTCCTGGAGGCATGACTTTAGTAGGGTCTATACACGCTCCGTTGCCCCTGCCCTCTGGCATTGTTCCTCTGCTCTGCTTCCTCATCACATTCTCTGAGCAGCTTTACTCCTCCCCACCCTTATGCCATGATGTTTCAGTTTGGAACCAGCTGACCACTACTGGGACTCGGAAAACACAGGTTCTATAGACTGTTTTTGGCGCTAAGTGGTGGATTTTAAGTATTTAGTCCTAGAAACAAGAAAGCTGACTAAGAGAGCAAATTGGTACTGAGAATGGAGCTGTTGCTGTGAATGTATATAATCAAGTGGTTTAGAAACCTTTGAAACTAGTTGGCTGGAGGAGTTTGAAAGGTTTGGAAATTGAGCTAGAGAAGTTCTAGAACACTTCTAGCACAGAACATGGGCAATTCTAGGTACAGTTCAGATGATATGATTTGTCTGTTTTTTAAAATTTATTTATTTACATAGGTCCCCAGCTACAAGCTTGAGCCTTACAGGAGACTTTGACTTGAACCTTTTAGCAGTTCAGAGACTACTGAGATTTTGAGAAAGTGATTATTATGTTTTACATATATGAGGGATAGTTGTATCATGGCAGAGTTAAGACTTCAAATTTATTTGGAGATTAAGTATGATTACAGGGGCTGTGTTGGGACAACAAGTTGACAAATGGTGGAATTTCACATTTAAGATGGATTTTCAAGTTGAAATGTTTAGGGAGCATTCACTGGGTCAGTAAAGCACATACGTGGGTGTGTTTGAGGGGGTTATCAGGGATGAATCTGGAGCCATTAGTGGTCCCTGGTCCTGTTTCTTTCTGGCACTATTCCTCTTTTCTTCTTCCTGGCTAACATGAACTGATACATGAACTGACCACTCATGATAATGTGAACTAACCATCTTCTCTCTGCCAGGCCATTCGTCTATGATGTTTCTGTCTTGCCATAGGCCAAATCCTCTGAGCTAAATAAATTCTTTCTTTCTTTAAATTATGGATGTTGGGTATTTGGTTCCAGCAAGGGAAGATATATCTGACTGATTCTTTCATCAAGAACTAACTGGAAATCAGTAAGGACATGCATGATTTGTTCTGCAGCCCTGGTCCTAAGAGATGTCTTTATTTCCACTTTCTTTTCTTCAAGTTTGCTTTTGATTGATGTCATGCAATCTTTGATATAGTTTTCATAAGGCTTTCTTGTGAAGCTGGGTAAGTGGTGCTTAATGATAATATTGACTTTGGTAGTCTACTGTACTTTTAGTATCTTTGCCCTCAGGGCCATCAGTAGAAGCATTTCTATTAAATAATAAGTTACCAATAGTACCTTCTGTCCTACTGAATATATTCTCTTCCAATTCCAAACACTGCCTGTCTGTGACCTTCCAGATCTTGTAAGTGTTAAGAGACTATCTCCTCAGGATTCATGATATGTGGATAATTATGAAGGAAATAGCCAAAACACTAGCTTAGCAGGAGAAACCTTAAAACTCTGAATACTATACTTTATACTTATTTCAGAAATGCTGCTTAACATGACAATAAATCATAAACCTCCCATCTTTATTGAATTGTTTCTAAAACTGAAATGCAAATGGTTAGTCATTCCTCTACAAAAGTCACATGTTCCACACTTCAAATTCCATTCACATAGCCACCACAATAACAAAAGGCCACCAGAAAGTCAAAGACTCATTAGCTTTTCAACAAAGTTGAATAAACAGTAGTTCTTTGAGAGTCAGAAATCTATTGATCTAATGCAATATAAAGCAACAGAAGTATAACTGACACTGAGAACAGTGTATATGCAAAACTGTCTCTCTGAAAACATGACTATTCTCATAAGAAAACAGATGTTTGCCATGCTAATATGATTTATTTTGCCCTTTCCAGAACATAAAAATTATTCTTCAGTGGCAGCTAGGTAACTTATTTGAGTTTAAGAAATAAGCTAAATTATAGACATTGGAATATGGTTTTATATATTTTAATAAAATAAGAAATTAAACAGCAGTAATTATGCAAAACAATGACTTTATATGACACGATATCATTTTTATTATCTCCATGTCCAATGGTGCAGATTATGATTGTACGCTATGGGCATTCTGAGTTGAAGCTGTTTGCCCAGCCTCACACCCAAGTCACTGACAACTAATGTATATGGGCCTTCTGATGAGGAAATTCTAAATGCACTCATTCACATCTTTTACTGTATTTACCTTAATGAGTATCTGAAACCACGTGATATTTTGTCAACAGTTAGCAAAAAAAGGGATGGTTTGACCTCAGTTTGCCCTTCATTGTAGACTAACTCATGATTAAAAACCTGCTCTTTTTAGTGCCGGGCGTGGTAGCTCATGCCTGTAATTCCAGCACTTGGGAGGCAGAGACAGGAGGATTGCAGAGTTCGAGGCTTGCCTGGGCTACATAGTGAGCTCAGGGCCAGCCTGAACTACAAAGCGAGACCCTGTCTCAAAAAAAAAAAAAAAAGGCTGTTATTTTTATAACCGTTTCTCTGTCCACATCAGAAAATATTTGTTTTGTCCTCTTTGTGTAGTAATCATTTTCATTCTAAACCAAGGTGAAAATTTCTATTCTTTCTCTTTTTGGCTTTCTTAGAATTTTTTTTCTGTACCTTGCCTCGAGACAAGACAAGAGGTGCCTGACTCTCCCCCTCTGCAGTGCTGGCTGTGGGGAGAGCGGCTGGGCCAGAGTCACTCCCCAGCCCCACCATGGGCTGTGGCAACTCCGTGAGGGTCCTTCATGGCTCTCTAGCAGCCGTCTTCGTAAGGCCGCTCAGCTTTCAACTGCAGTGCAAATTCTCCCTCCCACAACTTCAGCCATTGCTGCTGCATCTTTTTTTTTTTTTTTTTTTTCTGAGACAGGATCTCGCTTTGTAGTTCAGGCTGTCCCTGAGCTCACTATGGTGCCCAGGCAAGCCGCCGCGAACTCAGCAATCCTCCTGTCTCTGCTTCCCGAGTGCTGGGATTACAGGCGTGAGCCACCACCTCCGGCACTGTGGTATGCAGTGTTGATTGTCGGTAGGCTTGAGTTTCCATGCCCAGCATTCTATGTGGTCACCGGGCATCGAACTCAGGACCTTGCACTTGCGAGGCAGGCGCCGGAACCACTGAGCTAACCCTCCAGCCCTGCTGCTGCATCTTTAAACAAGGGAAGGACACTTTAACATCGCTAAGATGAAGAAGGGGTAGTTTAGGTTCACTGTTAAAATTGCCAAGCTCACTAAACAACAGTTCGCTGTGATGAGCACAGCTTTCCTGAAGATTCTCTGGTTCCAGCCTTACATTTTGCCCAGAGACAGAACAATTGCCTCACATCGCCTTGTGCCTTCCCTGGATTTGCAGCCGCGAGCGATGGGGCTGTCCTGGAGCCCTGTACCCACTTCAGCTGTCACAGGCCTGAAGGTGCTGAGTAAGTGCAGCATTCTTCACACACTTCTCCAGTTAGTCTGCGAGGACTCGCTCCTGTGTACTGACCGCCTGTGCTCTGACGCAGACCCTGATAAAACGATAACTTTGATGGTAAACTTGTTTGTGACTTATTTTTTCTCATAATGTGAGCTCCAATGGTCCTATAAATCTACTCATGATTCTTATCCTGAATAGTGAGAAGTTGTCTTAAAAATAAAGAGAGAAAGATTATTAAAGGCCAGGAGCTTTAAGCCCTAAAAAAGTCCAGACACCAAACAGCCAAAGAAGACCAGCAAGTAAAACCAATGGCAGAGACCAGAACCTGGCAGAGATGACCTGTAATATCTGGCACAAGGCAGCTGACAACAGAAGGGTTGCCGTGTAGCTTTGTTCAGAGCCATCTGGTGACAGGGAGGAACACAGACCTGCCCTTGGCCAGCTCATAATTTCCATCTGAATCAGGGAAAATAATCCCGAACTGATGGGCGATAGTCCTTGGAAAGCACTACTCTGGTTTACTCTTTCTCCTTGGTGCAGTGACACCAGCTCTGTTGTTTATATATAGTCACATCTATGATAAGCTATGTGTCTACTCTTCCCTTAATGACAGAGAATCTACTTCTCCTTGAATTGGGGTGGCTATCTGATTGCATCTTCAATGTGACCTTGGCAAACATAATTCATATAGACTCTATGTCAGTTCTTGCTTGTTTGTGGCCTTGGAACTCTGTGATGCCATGTGAAAACTCTTGGGATATTCTTGTGGATAAGAAAAGTCATGTGGATAGAAACTCCAACTGTATCAGATGAGGCCATTGTAAATCAGCTTGCTGAAAGACTCACAATCCCCAGAAACAGTCACCTTACTGATCAGCAGGGAACCACAAGCATGAGTAAGCCCACAGAGTAGATACAGATAAATGTCCTTCATGAGTCCACTCCAAATGGTCGATCTATACAGTTGTAAACTAAATAATATTTGTGGTCTTAACACATGCAGTTTGGGGTTAATTTCTTACCAACAGCTACCTGATGACTTTTCAAATAAGTACAATGGGCATGTAATTGGTAAAAGAATCTATTGTCAAGAGATAATTTAATCAACATGCAAAATGTAAATATTTTTGTTTTGTAACTTATGTAAATTTAGCCAAGAGAAAGGTTTCGAGTAATATTTCATGTATTTTGTTTCAGAAGAGTTCTAAAAATGACAGACAGTGGAATCACTACGGCGTAAAACAGCACAGAGAAGTATTACAACAGATGCCAGGTATATATGCAAGATTTGGTGCTTGATGTTGAATTTTTAATCCTGACCTCATATATTTTCTTGAACCTACTGCTAAAAAGCAATGTTTGATGCAGGTGATTTCATTTGTCTAAATTCCACTTGATTCATTTCTGGTTCAATCATCTCAGTGACATCAATTATATGATATATTTTGGGGCTAGATAAAGCCACCGTAGGAGTCACGAACTACTCAGGAACAAAAGAAGCTTATCTAGGTATTTTAAATAGAATTTAACAAAGGGTACTCTAAGTAATGGGATGTTTAAATAAGGAATGTTTAAATCACCCATATTTTAGCAGGAAAAGGAAGCTTCTATCCTATCTACTGCAAGAGGGAAAAGAGATGTGGTGTCACCAAATCCTCCAAATCAGGTCTGTGATGGGAGATATAAGACCACAGAGATGCAGAGTGAGTATTCACTACGTAAAATGCCAACCCAGCCCTATACTAAATGGGGCTGACAAGCATCAAGAAATACTCTGGTCTTTCTCTGCTTACAGCCTATCTCCTTCCCATAAGGGCCTTCAGAAATTGAATATTTTAGCAAATACAGCTTTCAGAAGAAGAGTAATGAAGGGATAGGAAAGAAAATAGACAATATCTAGGTACCACGAGAAAGACAATAGAAGAAAAGAATTGTTTAAACATTTGGCAAACTATGAGGCATGTTACATGATATAATCTCAACGAGGTGAAGAATTCTCAATAATATAAATAAATGAACAAAACTGATGACATCAAAAGTACATATTTCTCCTTTCCTTGTCATTCAGATTGTTGGGGTTTTTGTTTGTTTGTCGGTTTGAGACAGTGTCTCACTTTGTAGTTCAGGCTGGCCCTGAGTTCACTATGCAGCCCAGGCAAGCCTGGAACTCAGCAATCCTCCTGCTTCTGCCTCCCGAGTGCTGGGATTACAGGTGTGCACCACCATGCCCGGCACTGTGGTACTGCTGCTGATTGCTAGTGGGTGTGAGTCAGCATGCCCAGAATTGTTGTATGTGGTTAACTGGGGATCAAACCATAGACCTTGAGTTTGCTAGGTAGGCACTAGAACCACTGACCTAAATCTCCAGCTCAGATATTTTTTTGAGCTCCTGATAAAACTATTTTCAATTTAAAATCAATATTTAAATAATGATGAACATAATCATAGAGATAACTTTCTATGTTCTAATTCTTGTTCTGGTATTTAATAACTTGGTAATCACAGGTAATTAGTTACATAGTTTTCTCAAGTGTAAAATGAATAATAATGTTATCATTTAATTACAAAAATGATAAGGTGTCATTTAGATATTATGAAGGTTAAAGTGATAATGCAGACCAATTTTTCCTCACAAGATGGAATAGATCAATATATATTAGTAAAATTATCATCTATTGTGCACTAAAATATGACTTAAATGAACTGTATATCCTGTCAAACTTCTAAACTGTTTTGATTTTTCAAAATGATCTTTTTATAGAGGCCGGAGATTTAGCTCAGTGGTTCCAGCGCCTTCCTTGCAAGTGCAAGGCCCTGAGTTCGATCCTGGTAACCACATAAAATGCTGGGTGTGGTGACTCACGCCCACCAACCATCAATACCACATACCACAATGCTGGGCGTGGTGGCTCACGCCTGTAATCCCAGCACTTGGGAGGCAGAGACAGGAGGATTGCTGAGTTCCAGGCTTGCCTGGGCTACATAGTGAGCCTGAACTTTAAAGCCTGAACTACAAAGCGAGACCCTGTCTCAAAAAAAAAAAAAATCTTCTTCTAATTATATATTTAGAATGTTATAATATTTAGATGTAATAGTAAATATTTTTTTTACTTGTCATACTGCAGAAAGTGGATATTACTTTTTCATTTGCTATTAGACTCTTATGTTTTCATGTTTTTCTTTAATATCATATACTATAAACTTCATCAGTATGGGAAGCTTTCATATTCTAGATTTCTTTATAATCATAAAACAGTGGTGTTCTGGACACAGACCTGAGGTCATTGTTAACATCATGATTTTCAAAAATGTACTTTGATCATAATGTATACCATATTCACCATGTATTATGATTCAACTAAAAGAGTATAGAAGACTCATCAAATGTTTTTCTTATGTCTTACTTTTAGATACTATAGGAACAGTACTACTGATGGATTAAAATGCATTCCAATGCAACAAGACAGGTATTTATATACACTTTTTTACAGCTTTATTAAAAATTCTTGGAAAGCCGGGCGTGGTGGCTCATGCCTGTAATCCCAGCACTCAGGAGGCAGAGACAAGAGGATTGCTGAGTTCCAGGCTTGCCTGGGCTACATAGTGAGTTCAGGGCCAGCCTGAACTACAAAGTGAGACCCTGTCTCAAAGAAAAAAAAATCTTGGAAAACTTACCCTTTCCCCCACTTCAACTAATGGCTGATGGCTTTTATTTTTTTAACATAATTTCTACATTATCTGTTTCTTCCTCTGTATCATTCTTTCCTCTTTGCTTTTTTATTCTTTTAAAGATTTGGACTATATAACTAAAAGAAATGTTTTCTTTTAGTTTTTCCTTTTAAAACAGTCTTTGAATATTTTTCTTTCTTTATATTTGAGTGAAATATTAGACTATTACTCATAGTATTTTCCAGTATCTTTCAAATAACATGCAGTCTTTCTCATTTTGGTATTTAAAATTATGTTATCTACCTCATACAATTCCTTCTGCATTCGGAGTACTATATTTTCTGCTTCTTCTGTTCTTAAACAATATAAAAAAGCTTACCTTTTTACTTCATTTGTCACCACTTCAGAGTAGCCTTCTTAAAATTTCTTGATAAAATGTTCTCTCCACACCTCAGTTCCATTACTATTTCACTCACAGATTGGTTTATTCTCAAGTGTCTATCATCAGTGATATAATATGATTTTTGTCTCCCAGTTTCCTACGCTGAGCTCTCCCAATCACAATGTTTAAGCGTCATATCATTCAGTACTCTTTCTTGGTCATTGCTTTGCCAGGAGTGATTTGGACAATGGGAAGCTCAGCAGCAATAGTCTGAATACTGACAGGACAAAAGGGATGAATGACAGATGTATGTAGATGTCAGTGGACACATGGGAAAGATATTACTAATTTTAAAACTTCTTTTTCTTTACAGTTCTACAAGAAAAGACAATAATCCAGTAAATTTAATTGTTCCTTGGAGATAAAACAACTGTTTCTAAGGAACATAGAAAATGTACTTCCCCTATTCTAACAAAATTTGCAAACACAAATCAGTAAATTTTAAAATGCACAGAATATACAGTCAAAAGGGATGTGAATGGTAGATGTTTTCTTTAACATGAAGAGACCCAGTGGGAAATGCCTGGTTTTTATGTCTGTTTTGGTCAAACATTCAACAGATAATCTTTACATCTGTTATTTGTTTGACAGACCTCAAGAGGGCCATACAAGTAAAACCTTTAACAAAATCCCCGGCTGTAAGCAGTGTCAGAAAGAATCTTTAACAACTAATCTTTAATTTTTAGATTTAAATTAACTATTTAAATAATGCCTACTCATGCATTCTCCTACATAAAGCATTTATTGTGAAATCTGTGCTTCATTTACTATTTTATTTTACAAGCAAAAATAATGACACTGAAGTTAAAGCCTCTTGACCTGGGAGAAGCCCAAAGCCAAGAAAATGTGCAGCTGGTCAGGAAGTAAATGTGAGGTGGAGAAATTTTTGCAGAAAGGAAGAGAGAAAGATTAAAAGGCATAAATAAAGTCGCTTAAGATTTTGTTAGGGCAATAGGGTGATTTTGAGATTTCTGACAACTGGAATCCAGAAGATAATCGTTTATCTCTTTATAAATATATGTAAATAAAAAGATCTTTAGAAATTAATGGCACTATACTGGGCTTGGAATGTCAAGAGCCATTTAAATGAATTAATAGATGATAAGTATGCATCAACATATATATTATGCATAAAATACAAAATGTAAAATTATTAAAACACAAAGCACTGATGTATTTCTTAGCCTGCTAAAAAGTTTTAGTTTATTGCTGCAAGCTTGAACTGTCATTTTAATGAAAAGAAACAGATATCTAAAAATGGCTTTTACAAGTTATTCACCCTGAAGTTTATGTCCCCAGAGCCTAGACAAAAGCCCACGGATCGCCACTCCATGCTCACGCAAGGGAACAAGCAAGAAGCGTGGGCTATCCCGCAGGGCACCAGCACACTTCTGGAGGAAATGGAGCCCATGCCTGTGATCATGATTTACTTGAATGGAATCCCCAAAACAAAGAAGCTGCCTTTCAAATGTGACTTTTACATAAAAAGTAAAATCATTTATCTTGCAATTTCATGACATGGAAACATCTGCAGCAAAACACTAGAGAGCAGCCCTGACTTAAATATCAAAGGAACTGCTAAACTCAGAGGCCAGATGAAGCATAAGCAGTATAAATCATCAGTTGCACCTCTGAAAAGGTCTTACACAGTCTCCACTGATTGACTGATAAAGTGACATGTGAATGAATGAATGAAGCTGCCGGGAGTGGATCGACAGCATTACCTCCTTACAAGCCAGGAAGATCCACAGTATGAGCGTGCAGAAGAATGTCAGATGATTCCCTCTTAAAGCAGCTTTAAAAGTTGGCATAGATACAAAATGTAAAATTTATGGGAAGCATTAACCAGCTAAACATCTGCTGAGATTTTCATTCAATTAAAAGCAGAGCATGTCATAAAAACTCAACTTGGCTTCCTTAAAATGTCATGGCTCAGAGGAGGAGAGGGCTTCTGCTCTGGATATGATTACAGTCCACAAAGAATTAAGAATTAAAAAAAGAAAGTCAACATTTGGTGATTCTACATTACCTACCAGGTGCACTATTATATTAAAAGCTACATGAAAAATCTGAGATATGGGTCAGACTAAAAAAAGGACATGCACAATTGTCAGAAAAGGAAAGGCACATAATTAAGGAAAAGCATTTTTAAAATGATCTGCAAAAAGATTTAAAGCCCAGCACAGTCAGTAACTGTATACACATTTTGACAGGTTATTTTATAAAGACAGAAGCTAGGTAGGTGACAGAGGGTAAAAACACTTCTATTTTACTTCTAAACTTTCAGCCAAAGATAGCATAGTAGAGTGATCATCTTTCACACATACACTCTCAGAATTCAGGGTTTAATCTTCTAATAAATGCAAACCTCTCTTTGTCAGGATAGCCTGAGAATTACAAAGCTCAAACTATTTTTAATGCAGTACATATAAAACTCAGAATAATGCTGCATGCTTCACTAAAATTTAGGTAAATTGTAACTATGATCATTATAATCTTCATTCTAACAATTAAAATATATTAAACTTATAGTAGTTTGTTCAAAAGTTTACTTCTTCCAGTCTAGTTACATCTAGTTACATAGCTTTTCTAAGCATAAAAACTGCTATGAATATGATAGGAAGTATAAGTATACACATATGAGTATAATGCAGAATGATAAATGTCATATTTTAGGGCTGAAAATATCATATTTAAGTTTTTTTCACATGCATAACTTTTTTGTGTCATAAGAACTTTGCAAACATCAAGAAAAACTGTGACCAATGTAACTATAATCTGAAGATAGAGCACATGTTATGGTTCACTGAAATCGAAGTGAAAGTAATAAAAAGTTATCAAAGTATTTTGAAGGTAATAATTTCTTCTCATTTGGTTTAATCATTCCCTAAAGTTGTTGAAAAAAAATGTGCTTTAAAATTTCAGAGGTGGTGATGGTGATAAGACGTATTTTTTAAGAAATAAAAATTTATCTAATTTTTATCATTGAGAATATAACTTGGAAGGTTGTTAGCATGATGTTGATTTATGAAAAATTTCTAGTACAAAGTACAGTTGACCCTTGAACAATCTGGATTTGAACTATAGAGATCTACTTTCAAATAGATTTTCTTTTTAAACTGGGCAAGGTGACTTTTTTTGATATTTGTGACAATTTAAAACAAAAACTTGCTGACTCAACCATGTTGGTTTAAAAAAACTAGGGAAAAAGTATGCTATGAGTGAATAAAATACTTATACTTACTAGTTTATTTTGTGTTTATTTTTGTTTTTGTTTTGAGATAGGGCCTTGCTCTGTAGTTCAGGCTGGATCTGAGCTCACTATGCAGCCCAGGCAAGTCTCGAACTCAGCAATCCTCCTGCCTCTGCCTCCCAAGTGCTGGGATTAGAGGCATGAGCAACAATGCTCAGCAGTTGCTAGTTTATTTTAATCAACTATTACAATAACATATATAAATTTATTATAAAATTTATCAAAATATACTGAAGCAGAATACATATGGCACCATTTACAGTCAAGTGCAAAGAAACAAATATGCAGTATTAAGTCACAACTGCCTAAAGTTAACTGAATGCATACTAAACTACTGTAGCAATTTCATAGACACTTCCCATGGCTGATGAGGTGAGGTCCAGCATTATAAATATTCCCTTAACACGTATGATGGGCAACATCGCAGCCTAACTTGGCAGGTTCGCCCCAAAATACTACATTAATAACAGCAATCTCTTATGATTCTCACTGGTTTTCACCTCACACAACACACATAACATATAAATTCTTCTCACTGACTATTCTTGTTATTGGCAAAGCTTCTAGTCAGCAATAGGCTCTGAGCAGTAGTTAGGTTTTCAGAGAATCCTGAATTAAACATGCATGGATTTTGAACTTCTCAGGAGAGGGTGAGCATCCCTACCTAATGGATTGTTCCAGGGTCAACAGTTTTGAGCAGTTAATTTGTAAGCACTACAAGATTAAAAGAGGTTTTGAGCAATCAGAGCTTATTCACTTGGAACAACTCAATCCATTAGCATCACATTTTATTACAGGATTATTAGGCATTCCATTCTCTAGTGCCATAGTTATAAGGCTTTTACCCTCTGTGTTTGTGTCCAAATTTCCTTCTCTTCATAAGAGAAACAAACACTAGATTACAATCCATTCAAATCCAGATTGATTCCAGTTTAAATAAATCTTCAAATACCTTATTCCCATATAAGATTACATTAATCGGTATCAAGCCTTAGCACTTTGACATATCTTCTGGGGGTAGAATAAAACTCTAACAGCACTATATTGTGGACAGTTTGCATCATACTGCCCAATTAATAATTGTTATAAACTCAGTAGAGTAGGTATCATTTTCTTTTAACTAGTGAAAACAAGACTTAAACTAGCTATTCTCACAAGGGCAGAACAAATAAAAAGAATTCTCTTGATTTATATATTGAACCCTAGTTGCAAAGCTTGGATCTGTGCAACTGGAATGTAAAGACCCTGGAGTTAACTAAATTTTTCCTTCAGAGTACACTGATCTGTCTGATCCACATGGCCTAAATCCCTCAAAAGAAATTTTAGTGACAAGTGATTTAAAATAATATTTTTACATTGAAATAATCACATTTAGTAATGGAATGGCTAATTAAAAAAATTAGAGCTTCAGATACATTTCACAAGTCTGGAAGATGGATCTCTGGTAACCTCTTTCAATTTATCACTCATTTAGACTTTGTTTTTCACCAGTTCTGTGGAATGAATCCAGGTCCTGTGTGGCAATCACTCTAGCTCAGTGGATTAACTGCTTCATAGATGTGGGGGGTGGCACTTGCTTTCAGGGGTCAACTGGGCAGACTAATTTGAAGATCCTGCCATATTCTAATTCCATCACTTCAGTGGAATTCTAGACCTTTTAAAGAGTAACAGAGATCACCTTTTTCTTACCTTCTTTTGTCAAGCAGTTCTGAGGCTTTTGACCACTTTTCACATTGAGATGATTCTTTGCTCAAATATCTTGATATTCCATTATTGTAAAGCTAGCGGTTGATTATAACACTATCGCGTTGCTTTGAGGGCATTCGTTCATTCTGTCATTCATGCGAAATCTCTTTCATGGTGACACATTGACCGAAGTATAAAAAATACTCAGGTTTTTTTCTGCCGAAGACAGACGACTTGGGGGTTTCCCTGCATACTGGTGAGTATGTATCTATACCACTCACTCCTACTTTCGCTTTCTTACTATCTTCTCATGTTTTGCTATATCATGTCCCATCTTTTCCCTCATGTTTCCACTTTCAAGAAACTTGATTTCGAGCATACCACCAGCTTGTCAGAGTGCACATTGCTTCTTTCGGATCTTGGGGGTTCTTCTGAAGGTGGATATGAAGGGGACCCTCTTTGTTTTACAGTCCTCTTTGTCCAAAGAAGTCACTTCTTTGGGGGAAGAAAACTTTCTTCGGCACCAATCTCTTGTTGAGAGTGAGTTGTTGGAACCGTGCCTCTCACAGAGGAAGAATGCTTCCCCTGGCCAGACATAAACCATTTGTTGAGGCAGAAGTCAAATACAAGGTTAGACAAAGGTTGGATAAATTTTAGGTAAGAACATATTTTTAGCAATGTATTAAACAGAGGAATACTCCAATTTATTTAGTATCTCTGTGTGCTTGGAAACTGAGTCCAAGGCTTTCTTCATGCTTGGTATGTCTTCTACTATTATAGGTAGAAAAGCCAGCTACACATATGTAGGCAGATAGATAGGACTGGCCCTTGAAAGAAAACAAACCAATTTAGAGGTTACTGCTGCCAGAGAAAAGCTACCCCACCCATATAAGATAAATAGCTCATTGAAATTCCAAACAGGCAGTCATTAGATATTCTAAAGAAGGCTCCAACCTCCTGGGATGAAAGGCTGACACTTTAACCCACCTCCCCAGAAAAGAGTCAAAGTCAAAATTCCTGTCTGATTGTTAAATCCCCACTGTACTCATTGGTTAATTGTAACCCATCCACTTTTTAAAATCTTACTGGTAGCCCCCTATTTCAGACCCACCTCACCTCGTGGCTTTGCTCCATAAAAGCACTAAAAAGTGAGGTAGGGGGGTTACCCACTTTCCGGGCCCCCCTTCTGTCTCTCTTAAGGCAGAAGCTTTCTCTCTCTCAATAAAATTTTCTTACTCAAACCTCCATCGTTCCTAAAATTCATTCTTCAATTTTTAGAGAGCACGAACTCGCGTTTCAGGTGGGGAGTTAGGCCTTAACTCTCCTGCGTCACTACCACTGAGCTAAAAAAAAAACCCCAAATTTCTTTAGAATTAAATTCTCTGTAGGACACAGTTTAAAGAATGCCTGGATAGTACAAAGATGCTATGCTCACAATAATCTCAAAAATAGTAACACATTGTAAATTAGTCTCAAGAATGAAAATAGCAAAAACATTTCTGCAATTGTTTAAATATGATGACATACCTTAGTTCTCTAATGGTGTCTATCCGACCAGGGGAAATGTATATTCAACATATATTTATACATTCATTAATATCTGTCTAAAGTAAATTATGATAGCTTGAAGAAATTTATACTAACTGTAGATTCTAAAGCTAGTTGAGCCATTTCAATTGAATCTTTGATTGCTCTAAAGACTGAAAGTGTTATTGAGAAAGTGGACACCATTCAAAAACATCATGTGCACAAAATAACCCCCAAATTAAATGCTCTACTTCTATGTGACCATATCAGATAATAGGGGATGCATTCAAAAGCAGGCTGAATCTCATGCTGGGATCTCATTTTCAAAGGGAAAAGCATGTTGGATCTACTATCATTTTTGTAAAAGAGTGCTTCTAAAAAGAAAGTACTTTAAAGGAGGAAAGACTTTGCATCATAATCTTAAGTGAAATAAACCAGACACACATATGCTTAAATGATCACATGATTTCTCTTATATTAGAAATACCAAAATAAAAGATAATAGAAAAGATCAATCTCTTAAAAAGAGAAAGAGAAATGCTGGACATGGTGGCTCACACCTGTAATCCCAGCACTTGGGAAGCAGAGGCAGGAGGATTGCTGAGTTCGAGGCTTGCCTGGGTTACATAGTGAGCTCAGGGCCAGCCTGAACTACAAAAGTGAGACCCTGTCTCAAAAGGGGGGGGGTGGAGGGAGAGAGGGAGGGAGAGAGAGAGGGAGAGAGAGAGAGACACCAGGAGATGGAGTAGGAAGGAAGAGAGGGGAAGGCAAAGGAAAAAGATGTGTCATGTGGATGGACCGACTCCACATAAGGAATGCAACCATCAGTATAAACATACACTAACAAAAATAAAAACTAAAAGAGAGAGAGAAAGAAACAAAGAGAGAGAAATAACAAATTAGTCAAATTTCTTCTTTGATAAGATGTTATTATCCCCTATTTTTCCAGATAAGGAAAATTGAGGTTGAGAGAAATTAGTTGAACTGTACCAAACAGTGAATAGACAGGTTATGATTTAAAACTTGTCTGCCTATTTCTAATCATCTTCTTTTCCATGAACTGGGGAATTTATGATTTGATATTATTTTTAAATTCTTAAATTGGACTCTGTTTTAACAAGATAAAGTGCTATCATTTTATGAAAATAGTAATCTATTTGTAAATTATGCAAAGGATATTTTTTTTTTTGAGACAGTGTCTTGCTTTGTAGTTCAGGCTGGCCCTGAGCTCACTATGTAGCCCAGGCAAGCCTCAGGCTCAGCAATCCTCCTGCCTCTGCCTCCTGAGTGCTGTAATTACAGTGTGAGCCACCCTACCTGGCACTGTGGTATGTGGTACTGATTGCTGGTGGGCATGAATTACCATGCCCGGCATTGTTGTATGTGGCTATCAGGACTGAACCAAGGAAACTTGCACTGCTAGGCAAGTGGCAGAACAGCTGAAGTAAAGCTCCAGCTTGAGAAAATTTTGTACTAGAGTATGCTGAATATTTCTATGAAATACTGAAAATAGTAAAGTAGTAGGAAACCCACTCATTAATCAATATGCTTTAATCAGTGTATATCTAAGCCAGTTTGATCAAAGAAAGTATGTATTTTTATGATAAATGATATTTTCAGAAAAAATACTGGAAAATCCAAACAGTACTATAAAATGAAATTAATACAATCACCAAAAATGGTATAGATACCAAAAATGAAAGAGTAGCAAGAATATATTCTTTTTAAATCTCATTTTATCCTTGTTTCTTTTTCTCTTAACAAATATGCTTATTTGCATTTTGGTAAATGGTACTCATTTGGGGAGCATTTAATATAAAAGACTTCCAAGCTTTTGAGCAAAGCACATATATTTAGCCCATAAGAAGTCGTAAACCATATGTCAGCTCCAATATTTTTTGAGGCATATGTTGTTGGTTTTATGTATTTATAATGTAGCAATTTTAATATTTATGCTTATTTTGCAATATGTAATTAGAAGTCTATGTGGAAATAAGCAATTTCAAATATAAGTTGTTTTGGAATATCCTGCTGACAAACATACAATTTGTGACTACTACTTACATACAACAGTCATTGCATTTTTAAATATAAAATACAAGAAAATATGCTAAGAACCACCATCAACCACAACTCTATAGTTCCTATAGGCTGGCAGTTTATTTCTGCTACCCAGAAATATTCTCTCATAATACATGAAGAAAAGTTATATAGCAAGACTTTGTGTTTATACACAGAACCTCATAAATACTCACATCTCTTTATAAGCACGTGACATACTTGTAACATTATACAAATTAAAAAAACGTTTACCGAGCCTGTTCTCTTGTACAGTAGTATCATGTATGTGTCTAATAAACTGGCAAACTAGCTGTCTCTTAGGTGTTTACAATCTTAAGAGGTTGTTGATACACCTTACCTGTCTTCACTGATAATCAGGTGTAATCATATCAACTGTCAGCGTTGTTATAATGATTCCCATTATATAGAAGGTAAATAAGAATAAATGATCACTGGAGTATAACTAGTATTACAAGTTGGCATAAAGATAGTACAAGGAAGTCTGGAGAGTATAAATTTCATAGAAGAGACAGGATTCCATTTGATTTTGAGAGATGAGACAGCTACCAAAACTCAACTTTCAGCTCAACCTCTGCAAAGGCAAGGGGGAAAGGCTTTTAACACAGACAAATAAAATTTGTAAAGACAGAAAATTGGGATAATGCACGTAACTCCAGAGTATGACCATCTCCGGACACCAGCCTTTGTATGGCAGATCCTTCTGACTTGAGTAACCATTTACACTTCTGATCAAGTGACAAGTAACAGTTCAGTCTTTAGTCACATCTGCTCAAGAAATTTTCTCATGTCTGCTGAGCCCACCATTACAACACGTTGTCCCATGATAGGAATCCTAGCACTGTGATGGATTAGTCTTCTTACTCACACGGCTGTGAACTCTCACATGGCAGCGTTTTCTCAACCACTCTGGATCTTGCTATGAAAGACTATGCTTTACATTTGTTTTCCCAGTAGCCAGCAAAGCCTGCCACACCAGAAATCAAAACAAGTTTACTGACTTAAGAGATGGAAGCTGTGCCCGAGCAAGAGGAAATGGAGCAGAGGTTGAATAAAAACCGGTTTGCAAAATATTCAGAAAGCAGAAAATGTCACATTTGAATTCAGGTAACAGATGATTTGTGAGATAAGTGACAATGAAGATAATGTCTTAGTATGAAGATACTGGAGTCTAGATGTCTGCTTTGAAGAGGCTGACTCCACATAGATAGACTGGGTTGGCAATGAAGAAATGAAGCAAACACAACAGAACTATTAAGCAATGATAGAAGCTGACAATTCAGTGGGTAAACAGTTGACCTCTGTGGATTACTTGTCATCTTCCAAACTGTAGTGTTAATTAGCTGTTTTATTCCTAAAATATTAGCGCTTTACCAGCTAAGATGTAGATGCATTGTAGGCCAGAGATTCATCTGAACTCCCAAATGATCAAAGGCATTAAGTCCACAACAATTCTCTGAGGAAAGTAGTATTTTCTCATTTTATCAAGGAAGAAACTTGCTCAAATCAACAGTTCGTGTGTGGTGGGCAGTGTTGATGACTGGCTCTGTGTGGCATTCAAATAGAGAAGCCAATTTTTTCTTACTTATCATGTTGACTACAATAAATAGAAACTGATACAAAGAAAAGATAGTTAAAAAGGGAACTGGTTAAAAAATTCTGTGGTTTGTCTTATGGACAAGCTTCCAGATCTGGAAATACCAAAAGCAGATTTTTGGAAATTAATTGGAGATCCCTTAGGAGCAAAAACCTGTTTGTTGCTGGCTCTTTTTTCCCAGCTTCTAGCTCTTTTTCTCTCCTTTCTGTTTCCCTTTCTCCTTCCCATCCTCTCTCTGCCTATGTTTTCTTCCATTTGTTTTAGCTGCCTCTGCTTTGCACACTCACCTTAAATCAGTCTGAAATCTCTGGGATGACTAATCTCATTCCTGTAGTTATGTATACACCCACCTAAGAATTTCCAGCAACAAGGAATAGAACTGGGCTGGTGTGGATCAACGGCCCACACTTCGTCTACTCGGAAGTGACCACAGGAGGCGAGGGTGCTATGCCTGGCAGACTATGGACTTGGTACGCTTAGAAATGAAAGCTCACCGGCAACCACAGCAGATCTATTCCAGACACTAACAGCAATTAAATGTTCCAGGTAGGTCAAACAGTTCCCACTGCCTCACAAGTGCAAGGTCCTAAGGGCGACCCCATAATATACACACACATGTGTATATGTAAAGTACATATGTATATAATATTTATGTGCTAAATAAATATTTCTAGATTAAGAGTTACATTATGGTTAATACTAATAACTTTCAAGAGAAACCATTAAATTTCAACACGAAATCCAGTATATCTAGTTATGTAACTGAATATGAATATAGTACTAATTTATTATTTGAAAGTGAATATTAAAAGAAAAAACATGAAATTATGGTACTAAACACCTATACCACTGGATAAATCATATAACCTGTGCAAGTTTTCACCAATTCTGAAAGCTGAGGTCACTTGATAATGTATTTTGAAAGTATTCTCTACTTTTACAATTATAAGGTGCTATTCCCCATCAAGCAGTTAAGATAATAATCTAAAATTTAAAGAGAATTCCTTTTAAAAACAGTATTGATAATATAAAAATGGAAAGAAAACTTTATCCTTGCTATCAATAACAAATACATGTATTTTAATTTCTTACCTCCTAAAGTAATCTATAATTTTTAATATGTCTAGTCATCCTGAGTTTAAATTTCGAGATTCCGGTTGCTGTTCCCAAAGCACCAGGTCTCTGAGGACATACTGTCTTTTGCTCTGCTAACAGGTGACTTCTACTGAGATCATATGAGATATTTTCAAAGGCATTTGGAAGCCACGGAGATAGGATACCAACTTTGTTATCCCTAGCAGTAAGTATGAGAACAATATCTGATGCTTTGTTGTGCCTTTACTAGGGTGTTCATTTCAGATTGCTGATTATATTTTATAAAGAAAGTTTCTTAAAGCAAGAATAGTACAGCAGAAAACAATTCCTGTGCTGGTAAAAAGTAGAAGGAAAAATTACTGTAGACCTAAATCCAACAAAATACTGATAAAACCAAGGCTTGTTTTCCAACTCAAGACCAATTAGGATAGAATTAAGAAAACCTGGTCAAAGTCCTACAGCAAATATAATAAGTATTGCTGCTCCTTTCTATCTGCTATTGGCTTGGATTTCATGGACAACTGTCTTCTGGCATAATCTTTATTACATTTTCCAAAGGATCAGTTTCAATACGAGGATTTGTCTACACAACACTAAAACAACACAATAATTTACTTATTCAAACAGCTGACCGGCCTGTCAAATGTCTGATTTGATAGAATTGTCTGATTCATAGAGTGAAAAAAATTAGTTCAGAAATCAGTTTGAGGCTAAAAAGTATCCTTAGTAAAGACGATCAAGTAAAAGAGCTACTTAATCATACTTGAGAGGAAATCCCACTGCCAACCCAAAAATTCAGTCAACTAAGCTTTCAGGAAATAGTTTTTGAAAATAATGTATAACCATTAAAGCCTAATTCCAGAAATGAAAATTAAGAATATAAATCATTTATTTCAGAGATGAAGGTAAAGACATTTATGATGAGATAACATTTCATTCCCATCACTTCTCCAAAGACCAAATACATATGCTACAATTCACAGCTAGAGCTAAATCCAAAGGCATCATCCAGAAAATTAAAACTGGCTGATCTCAGAGCCCTGTATTTGAACAAACCCAGTGAACACAACAGAAACTAGAGCAGCATCCTCTTTAAGCAGCCAAGGAAGCTCCACTGAAATTAGTAGACAGGGGTCAATTTGAATTTGGAGTAGAAAATATGGTGTAAAATTTAATTACGGTTAATTTGGAGAACCAGAGAAGGAAGCATAAAAAGGAAAAGCAGTCCCGAGGGGGCAATCCCCAGGTGGGCTTGTTTTCACATTCATCTAGAGGAACTGCTAGCTGAAATCGCACGTGTTAAATTTCTTCCATGCTCAGAACATGCCCTTAGGATGCAATGGTTGTGAGTGGAGCCCAGGACAGCGTATCAACAAACAGAAAATAAATCCAGCAGAGAAACTCCCAAGCTTTCCTATAATAAAGAGGTTATACACTAATTAGCCCCAATCTGTATACAAGCTGTGATTTGATCATAATTTAGGAGAAATTGGATGCAAAAGAAAAATGGAAAAGAAAAGTTTGTTCTACTGAAAAGCCTATCTTCAAGGATCGGGGGGGTGGAAAATAAGAGAAGTTAGTCAAGATTTCAAGAGAGTGACCAAAGGAAAGAAGGGCAATTTGTAAATACCAGAGGAATCACTAACCAATAAAAGGAAAAAAATATTAGGCGTAGAAATTACTGCAATGATTAAATAATTTTTTTTGAAGTTAGTGAACGAATAGGTGTTTTTTAAAAGGTGTATAGACTTTTAAAACCAAACACTGAAAATATATTTCATGTTATGACACAGACATAAATTAGACATATTACCTTTCCCCTTTCAAGGATCATCATTGCAAGTTCATAACATTCACTTCAAGTATTCCTGGATAAATCATATGCAATACCCAGAAATTATTCTTCTAAAATTATGTACCTTGTGTTTTCCAATCACATCTTCCATCTCTTTCCATAGCTTGCCTTTGTCAAGGTGAATGAAGATGTGTAAGTGTTAAATCCGCTGGCTGATGTCATTCTCTTACAGGGGACTCGTCCGCAGTGTCTGAGAAAGCCAAGCAGCCTCTACTGTGAGACCTTCCCTGCTCGGTCCCTGGGACACTGCAGTCTCCAGGGCTTCCTCCTGCTTCCCCAGCTCCTGCTCTTTCTCCACTGTGCATTTCTCATTTCCCTCACTTCTAAACACTGATGTTCTATAGGGTTAGTAATTAAATCTCTTCTTTCAATGTACACTTCCTCCCTGGAAGAATTTGTCAACTTTCATGGCTTTAAATACCACTTGGCTATTACTGATTCCAAAATTAGGATCTATACTTGATACCTTTCCCTGAATTCCAGATCCATCTGTTAACCCACCATCCTGGCATAGATTTCCAAAAGCTTCTGATAAAACATTTTCAATATCCAGTAGCTTACACTTCCTTCTTCTAAACTGGCTTCTCCTACAAATTTCTTCGTGTACTTTGAGGCCAATCTTACACTTCCAATTGGTTAAACTGAAACATTGTCATCTTTATTTTCCTATTTTTAAAATATCCCATGTAAAATTTATTAAGCAAGTTATTATAGCTTTATGTTTTAATTTATATATAAGTTAAGTTCTCAGTAAGATCACTTTAGTTGTATTGAAAGTAGATCCAAGGGTTTTAAAGTGGAATCCAGAAGACAAACAGGTTGCTATTAACTAAACTAATAACCCAGGAGCAGATGGTGGTAGCTTCCATTTTCATAAAAGCAGTGGAGGAGGCGAGAAGTTGTTCAATTTTTGCATATTTAGAGCCAATACAACAGCTCTTTTATTGCTGTGATGATCTTATCTGTACTGTGCAAGTTTTCAGCAATTACTGAGAATTTTACTTGTGGAAAGGTTATTATTTTGAAAGAAAATTATGTTTACTGTTACACCTGTGTCAGAGACAGGGGCTAATACCAATGGCAGACAAGTAGATGTTGAATCAATAAGCAAACTCTTTTATCCTTGAAATTATTAGTCAAAGTTGAGTGACCTAAATATTCAACCCATATTTTTAGTTTTTTCTTTAAAAATCTTCCAATTTTTAAAAATTTGCCCAAAGCTAGCACTTATTTTGTTGAATCCTGTGATGTTCACCTCTACACCTTATGCTTTTTACTATTATAATCTTTTTAAAATTTAATTATTTATTGGTACATTTTATATACAGTTCACAATCACACTCAACATTGGGAAATTTGTACCAGTATATGACAGAACTTAATTCTCATTTTTACCCATATCCCTACCCATCCACAATCATCCCTTATATACATGCTATTTCTTTTTCTTTCCAAATCATATTTATTCTTGCCCCTCATTACATTCCTCATCACATTCTCTTTGACTATTCCTATTTTATAAAATCTATCCTACATTCTAGAACTCATTTACATCTACAGGTTCTCATACCAAAGAAAAGATATGGTATTTACATATCTATGATCTATTTATTTCATTCAGACCCAAGGACCAGTGGAATAGAGTAGAAGATCCAGAAACAACTCCAGATACACTAAGCCAATATTTTATTTTAATTCTACATTTGTATCATTTCTCACCAAAAATCACTGATTTAGTCCTACTGTAAGCATGGTAGCATGATGTAATTTATATCACATTTTTCCCATTTAAAATCTTCAGGTATGCGTAAACCTATGGTAAAACTTATTCATTCAGTGGACAAATTGATGAGCTGAAGTGAATCTAATGCAAAGATATCATGAGATGCTTATAAAACAGCATGCATGGTGTGTCATAAAAAGTACCAAAGACCAGAAGTCCAATACTTATATGTAGGTTAGTCTGTCTAATTTCTATAGTCATACTCTCTTCTATAAAATATGAATGCAAAAATCTATTAGCCATGATTATTTAAGAAAATGAAATATAAATGTAATTAGAAGTGAGTTGTCAAATTAAATAAGCATATGTGAAGCCAAAATCATTAGTGAATTAAAGTGATACAGCATGAAGTCAGCTGAGTCCTAGACCTCTTGAAGACAGAACCACAAAAACAAAGAATAAATCCACAGTAAACACAGAACTATCTTCTTGAGACTTAATTAAAAGTGTAATAATTATTACAATGCTTTGAATAGTTGAAACATCAATGAATATAGACATACACAAACACACTTGCCAAAAATCTACCCTTCTCCCCTCTGCACATAATAAAAAATAATAAAATTGGAACTCAGGAGTGGCCAATCGAAATGTTAAATACAACTTACGGAGGAAAAGCCTGAAGATAAGCCCACAGTATATAGATGAACATGAAACCTAAGACCGATGATAAGGTTGTGTGTCAAATGGCTGCAACAAAGTATTTTACACCTAAAGCTCCCAACAGAACACCTAGCTAGGGAAATGCCCCACTGCTCACAGGTATTAGATGTATGAGAAATGAGGTGAAAGAACAATAAAGAATGGAGTCAGGATCCCATGGAGAAAACTAATAGGCACTCAAATTTCCTGTCACATTAAAAAAACAAAATGGTGATAGTTTCCACTTGTCATTTACTGGGACACTTACATTGTACAGTAGTAGGTAATGAAGATTTACTTTCTTGAGAGGTGGCATTAGCTATTCACTGAGGACACAGTAACTATCCAAGATGCGGTGTAGTCAACAATAGGCAGGGAAAAGCTCCAAAACGGAGGCATCAGAAACTCAAAGTCACAGTGCTTAGAAAAAAATCATTTCCTGTTCTAGCCTAGAGCAGAAATTGTCAAATGAATTAAGCTACTAATTCTCCAAGGGACTTGTTAAAGGGAAGATTGTTTCACCAGGTCTGGGTCAGGATCTAAGAGTTTATATTATTAGAATCACAGGTAAGATCCATGAATACGGTCCAAGGACCACATTCCAATCAACAAGGTACTGAAGTGATTTCAGAGCTCGCTTCACACCTGCTGTGGCTACCATTAGCCAGGCCCAGAGCCTTTCACCTGTTTGGCCCAGGTCATCTAGACTCCACCTTTAAAAAGGTAGAGTTTCGTGTAAAGATTAGCTTAGTTTGGTTCTCTTAAAAAATACTTAAAATCATTGGCACCATCTCCTGGAGCTGAGTGAAAATTAGACATTCAGGAGGAAGGATTTGAGAGAGCTCTGCCAAAGTAAAAAATTTTTAAGATACAGGGCCGGAGGGCTAGCTCAGTGGTTCTGGCGCCTGCCTTGCAAGCGCAAGGTCCTGAGTTCGATCCCTGGTAACCACATACAATGCCAGGCGTGGAGACTCACGCCCACCAGCAAGTACCACATACCACAGTGCTGGGTGTGGTGGCTCATGCCTGTCATCCCAGCACTCGGGAGGCAGAGACAGGAGGATTGCTGGGTTCGAGGCTTGCCAGGGCTACATAATGAGCTCAGGGCCAGCCTGAACTACAAAGCGAGACCCTGTCTCAAAAAGCAAACAAAACCAAACAAAACAAAACAAAAGAATCTATGTTCTGTGTGCCCAGAATCCACTCCTAAAAATCATTCTAAAATATGAGGAGCCATTGTTCTTCCCCGGCTCCCACAGGCACTTTGATGACATGAATGTCAAGCACAGAGGAAGAGCATTTGGTACACAAACTTCAACAGTTATGTTCATTTAGTTTATCATAAGAATGGTTCTCCATATCTATGCCTGTCAAAAGCAAAAAACAACTTAGTCCAAGTAGTACCATGGAATCTTTTCTCCACATCAATGATTTATAAAACCTACCAAGTTTCTTTAAATCTGTGAAATGGTTGGTCTTATTAATCTCATCATCCATACCAAGCACAGAGCTAGGCATACAGTATAGTAAATTGAATTTCTGATATAAAACACATCTAAAAGAAGGAGAGTTTAGAATTAAGCTCCCTTGTCTGAGGCCTGCTGTTTGGTTACATTACTATTTTCAGTGAAACTGGTTTTCATGTGCAGGCAGACCTATAAGCTATATCAGTAGATACGGATTCATAGATACACAGTTATTATTTTTGATTCACTTTAAACTCTGAAAATTAAATTAGAAGATGGGATTGTAGTAAATTCCCTCTTGAAAAAGATTTTGGTTAGTCATATCTAAAGTGTTCATAAGTTAAATTAATAATGTAATCTTACTGTGTAACTTAATTCATTTACATTGGCACGTTCTCATTTTTATAACAGATTTCCATTACCTTAAAAATAGCATTAAAAGAGCTTCTACTTTTTATTGGAAACTGAGATCAAAAAGCAAACTCAATGGCCACAGAAGGTCAGAATATAATTAAATCCCACTTTCAGTGGTTATAAATCATGATTTATATTTTTATGTTAGTTCTTTGCTTAGGAATAGGAAACATGATTCCTTTTATAAGGTCCGTGTATTTTGTTTAAAAAGGAACACTTGAGGGCCGGAGATTTAGTTCAGTGGTAGCGGTGCCTGCCTCGCAAGTGCAAATTCCTGAGTTCGATCCCGGTAACCACATACAATGCTGGGTGTGGTGACTCACGCCCACCAGCAATCAATACCACATACTGCAGTGCTGGGCATGGTCGCTCACGCCTGTCATCCCAGCACTCGGGAGGCAGAGGCAGGAGGATTGCTGAGTTCAAGGATTGCCTGGGCTACATAGTGAGCTCAGGGCCAGCCTGAACTACAAAGTGAGACCCTGTCTCAAAAAAAAAAAAAAAAAAA
>PVIC010009942.1:0-44476 GCA_004025085.1 Thryonomys swinderianus
TTAACATATATGCTGCTTAACCATACACTATGTGCGTACTGTTTAGGTTATTTGATATATTCATTAAAATGATATGAAGGTAGAAACATTATATTATACACAATATGTATACACATTATAATTGGTTAGAAGACTAACAAAAAAGAGTCAACAAAATGTTGCAATTCTAAAAATACACTCATCAAGAGAGCAGCATCTCCTCTGAACATTAAAGGATATTAAGAAAATGTCTTGATGGGTGTTTGATCAAGTAGTGTTTGAAAGGCTTGAAAATCATCAGCAAGAAAATGTTCCTCTCTGCTTTCTTACAGCTGGATTGCTTTAAGAGAGTCAAGGACTTCTCTGTATTAGAGTTAACAGAAGGTGCACTTGACTTACCCTGTTGTACCTTTGTTGCATGGACGACCAGTGCCTGTGTCTCGTGTCAACAACACAGAAACTGAGGCACTTCCTTGGGCAGAGGCTTTGTTTTCAGCACTTGATGACTTGGCCTGAGATACCACAAACCACCAAGTCTCCAACTACACTGATTCAATTGATGTTGAAGTCTATACTCTTCTGTAATTTTCTCAATATTAAGGAATCAGCCAGGAGTTAACGTTGCCTTTTTCTATTCATTAAGCAAATGAAGAGGTATTCTGAATATCTCCAGACTATTGGAGCATGTGGTTTCTATTTGGGAAGGGTAGAGGTTCCTGGAAAGGCAGTGAGTAATGACCTTAGAGCTGGTGACTGAGCTGAAGCTCAGGGGCACAATGTAATAAGAGACAGTTGCCGTAAACACTCCCGTGGGGGTGAAGCATGGTGTGTGGCCTTCTGGTAAGAAACAGATATCAGCCCTCAGTGAACCTCCTCCACTCCAGTCTCCACACCAACTCCTGATCCTTAAACTCTTTTGTTCTGAAATTACATGGCTATTATTCATAATTACTCCATGGTTCTCTGTCAGATTTTTATATTTGAAGAATGCCATCTGCTATTTAAATTTACCAATAATTACTTAAAATGTATGGGAAATTCTTTGTGTGAGCTGGGTAGAAAGAGACCACTTGCGGCACTTGAAAGTTAAACACTTGACTTCAACACAATTAAAATCATAGATCCCAGAGTCTCAAGCGATAGGAGCCCGTATCTTGTAACTTTTATTGTAAAGAATAAAGCATTAAATGGATGATCAGAATTCCTCTGTGGTCTCTTCCACTCTTTTTCTCAATAAAACAATCAAATTTACAAACATTTATTTCTAAAAAATCAATATTTAACGTGTATAGTATTTTCGAGTGTGTTTCTAGGACCTCATAGCCTAGAGTCATGAATATCTTTGGTGGTGGGATTCTAAAATTCCTTTTGTATGCTTTATACTTCTTGTGACTTTCAACAGCTTCCCTGAGGGAGACTACAGCACTCTTTTGTTGACCCATGAGTCCTCTTCACTATGCAGGGAATAGAACACCGGAGCCAAAGAAGACCCTCATGTAAGCCAAAAAGTGGAAAAACTCCTTGGTCCTTGGAAATACTAAAGAATGCTGCAACAAGGCAAAGGCTGAGAGTTAGTCTTTGGCATATCCATATTGGCATGGAAAATTAGTTTTTCCAGTGGGACCTGTACTAGTGTCTCATATACCTTCTATAAATCATCAGTATTTGCCAGAAAAATGGCTTTTTTTTTTGAGAATTTCCTAAGTGAGAGATTTTCCCAAGTACTAGCATGATTTCAACCAGGTCTATGTGTACCTGGATTCAAAATCAGTTTTGAAGTTTGGAGCCATCTGCTATTTAAATTTACCAATAATTACTTAAAATGCATGGGAGTGAATCACAGTACTTCTAAGCCCAGGTGAGCAGGAGAGCAAAACAAGCCTGGAGATGTTGCCCAGATGGACTAAGAATAACTGAGGCTTACAAAATATTGCAGTGCCGCACAGAGAACAGGAATGGGTGGATAGAAGCAGCAAATGAGGGCCTCGTGTTACTTCACTTGAAATGTGTTGGTCAAGTGCTCTGTCCAGTAATGTTCTAAGTAGGTGGTCGCGTTGGCTGTCTCCTCAGAGCACAGTGCCCATAAATTCACGTTAGAGCAGCGGGTAAGAGGAGCAGCATGTTTGGCATCAAAGTAAAAATGTTGAGCTGTTCAAGTAACAGAGAACTACCGATCCCCTGGCCTGTGAGAGGCAACAATAGGTAGATTAAAGAGCTTTTTATTTCCCCTCTCCACACACATAAACACACACACACACACATAGTCATAAGCCTACTTGCCAGGTGGGTTCTTCCAGCTCTTTCTGATCCAGAACACATTTTTAATTACTTTACCTTGTTTAGTGATATCTGTTATTTACTGTTTTACAAAGCCATGAGCATTTACAGTGTGAGACAAATCTGGTTGTCTCAATTAAATCCTAAAACCTGGGAGGCTTCCCTTTCATTATTTAACGACTTTTCTTTTCTTTACCTGTTATTGATTTCATCTAAAAGAAAACACCCCAGGAGATAGGCAAAAAACATCATGGATCTGATTATAAAAGATTTTCTTATAACAGAAAATAGCTCTACTGGATTGAACCATAAATAGCTATTACTAAACCCCCCCCATCAAGGCCATAGGTAGGCGTTCTCCTCCTCACATCACCTTTTGGAGAAGAGATAGACCCAGGAAGGCAGGCTGGAGTGTTAAAAACTTACAGATGAAGGGCTTCACACTGCTGTGGATGTGCTTGTGTTGTTTGAGGCCTGATGAAGTGGCAAATGTTTTGCCACACTCCGGGCACGCATGGGCCCGGGCACCAACATGCTGAGAGCGAATGTGCCGCTGAAGGTTGCTAGGGTCCGTGAAAACCTGCTAGGAAATGAGTACTGATTAATCAGGAAACTTAATCCAAGGGCATGATAAAGACCAGGGATAACTTAGGAAGGAATTTTGTTTGTTTGTTTAGTTTGTATTTGTTTTCCCCAAAGACCAAGAGAAAGTTGTATTTCCAGTGTGAGATCGCCTATAGAATAGAACTATACCTATTTCGGCCCCATATCCTTAGGATAGAATATCCACAGGTATCAGTTATAAAATAAAACAATGAACGGCACTATTAGGCCAAATGTTTTCACCCCATTTGCTACAGTGAAATAATAAAATATTAGTCATGTCATTATTAGCCATGTGCTATTTTCATTTTTAAGTAAAGATATATTAAGTACAAAAGTTGAAGGCATCTAAGATACTCCAAGTCTATTTCAAATGTTTCTCTCTGGCATTTAATTCTGACACTGCATTGCAGTAAGTTAGCAGCAAACTAAGGCTATTCTTTTGGACATCGTCCTAAAAGAAGAAAACATTAAAAAGCCACCAAGTTATTCAGGAGCAAAACAACACCGAAGATAATTTCAAATGTCATAGTTTCCACTGCCATAAAATCTTTTTTTCTTTGGAAAAGGAGGCAACTTTAATAATACCAGAACATCTCTGAGTTAAGAAGCATGAAAATCAAATGTTGTGAATTATTGGCACCACAGTTCACAGTTTGCTCTATGCAAGCACTTTCATTCCACACATATGCTGTTCAGTCTTGGTCCCTAAGATAGAAGCTCGACACTTTTTAATTAGAACCAAGTCATAATTTATAGTGAGGAGTAGGGTGGAAAAATCCGCAAATGTAGGAGTCTCCCATTCTTCCTGAATAGGCATTCAGAAAGTTTATGTGACTTCCTCACAAATAGCTATTAAGAGAAATCAGTAACATGAATTGGATAAAATTTTCATTCCCTGTAAGGCTATAAAACAACCCCATGCTGGCAAGTCAGTAGCGGAACCAGGAATTTACCAAGGATGTCTGACACCTAGTTTTGGAATTCACCATTAAGCCTCAATTCCTCCCTTACAAAAATAAAAGGATACCCACTAAGTGTTTTTATACACTCTAGCTAATGCCTTTTAGCATACAACACTCAGTCTACTTTTCTCAAGATATTTATAGTTTCCCCTCGCAAGGCTTGTTTTCATATATCGCAGCAAGTGATGGATTAAGAGAGAGCAGGATGACAGAGAGGCCAAGGAGCCTACAAATTCACTGTACCTTGGCACAGTTCTCACATTCATAGTGCTTTCCACTGTCATGTGACATCTGGTGGCGAATTAAATTGGACTTCCAGTTAAATGCCTTGGGACACTGATCACACTTGTATTCCCTCTCTTCGGTATGTGACAACATATGTTTCTCCAAGCTGTTAAAAGAACAATTGATTCCATAAGACAAGTGACAAAGAACACATTCATAAACTGAACGTTATTTTTATTACCGATCCAGCTAGCAATTAAAGAATTAAGAAGAAAAGAAGTGCGAAGGAGGAAAGAGAAGAAACTGGATTGTGATAGACAAAAATACATTTTATGTTTGCCAGATTCTGTCTTCCACCAATACATAGGTATAGCCTTGTTGTTTGAAAACAAATCTAACACAGTTTGCAGGGATTCTCTGCAGCTCAGGAGCAAATAACTGTGAGTTATTTGTCTAGTGCTAGATTTGCTGCTCAGTTCTAACAGCAACACACTAATATTTGCAACAGACACTCCAACTGAAAATGTTCAACAACATATAAAGAGGTATGCTGTCTCATATATATAACTTCTAGATCCAAAAGGTACTTTCACTTCTACCCCCATTACCATGGAAAGAGAGTTGCAAGTTAACTGCTTAAATGACAACTTCCTGGTAAAGTGTGAATGTGTGTGTGTGTGTGTGTGTGTGTGTGTGTGTGTGTGTGGAGACAGACTGACTGACAGATGTGGATATGAAGGTAGATACAGTCGTTTAAAGAGAAACAAAGAAATGTGTATGTTTTTAAATAGAACCATTATTATGGCCCCCTAAAGGGGGAAGAAGACATGGTTAGAATTTTCTCCTAAGTGTAGTTCACCTACATTTAAAATTTAGAATGTTTATCCTTATAAATTTGTCTCTTTTTCTAAAGTTTATATTTGAAATCCTCATGCATATAATTAATAGCAAATATAGATCATGTATTACTGTGATAATTAAAAGATGTCCATAACATTTTTGGAATTAAGGTTTCAACTTGAAAATACATCCAATAATCAAATGAGGGGCAACCTGATCATCAATAATAGTAAGTCTTTTAACAATATTAGCTGAGTGTGGAAATATATTCCTGTAATCCCAGCACTTGGAGGCAGAGGCAGGAGGATCACTGAGAGTTCGAGGCTAGCCTGGATTACATAGTAAATTCAAGAGCTGCCTGAACTACACAGTAAGATCTTGTCTCAAAAAAATATGACTATTAAAATACACAAACAGAACTTCAGCACTCACCACTGGAAGATGCTGAGAAGCCAAATCATTATTTTGAAAGCTGTTAAATAAAAGAAAATCTCATACACGTTTCACTTTTACTGTATTAACTGTATTTTATGATGGCAAAATAGACAGCAAAGGATTTCTCTACATAGAGTAAATCCTTCAGGAAATTATGAAAGAATAAAAGAATACAGTCAGCTGGGTATGTGGTAGTCATGGTGGCTCACACCTGCAATCTCAGCACTTAGGAGGCTGAGGCAGGAGGATTGCTGTGAATTCAAAGCTAGCCTGGGCCACATAGTAAGTTCAAGGCCAGCCTGAACTACACAGCAAGACCTTGTTTCAAAAAGTGAATCGATGTAGGTAACCCAGTACATGCATCTTGATGACAATGAATGATACCATCAGTAAAGTACTTTTGCTGAAACACTGAATTTTTATCCCGTCTAATCCTTGAGCTATAACTGAATTTACAGAAAATAGAAGGAATAGAAGGAAAATGTTAAACATCGCCAAGAAAGTATAAGCAGCAAGATGTAGAGTGAATAAAATTCTACAGAAAAAAGCACTCAGTTTCTTGCATAAGATTATATAAGTGAGGAAGGGAAGGAGGAGAGAAAGACGGGGAGAGAGAAACAGAGACCGAGGAGACAAGAGAATGAAATGAAAGAGTCTGATTGAGTAAAAACTGTACATAAGTTCACTAATTTATTGCTATGTGTGGACATTTTTATTGCAATTCTGAAAACTATGAGATAACTGGGATAATTTGAAATCTGGTTAAACTCTTGATGCCAAGGAATTACTTTTTAAAGTGTGACATTGAACTAATGTTTTAATGTTATCCTCTACTGGCACATCCTGTATTACTTCTGAGGAAAATTATAGAGTGTCCAGGATTTGTTTCAAATAATCTAAAACAGGAATTGCTACAACAAGCTTGTCCTTATGTGATAATTACTAAAGCTGAATACATTTTCTACAATACTGTCTTCTAATTTTATATAGATCAGAAAATTTCAATAATAAAAGTTATTTTAAAATCCTCAACTACCAACCATGCAAGGGTTCATTCTTTTCCATGTTTTATTTCTCTCTGGGCTGAATAATCTATCTCTGACTATCAGGTAAAATCCTGTGTACCGGGAGTATGTTGTGTGTGAGTGGGAGTGTGCAGACGAAAATGCAGTGCCTGTCTCATGGCTTCATAAGTCAGAAACACCTTTCCCATACTTGTTCTCTTCCTCAGCTTCCTCCCCATCCTCTGTTCACACTGGAACTTGAACTTAATTTTGTTCTCCATGAGTCAGTCAAGGTGGAAGTGCTGTTATGTTTGACCACAAGTGGTGATATCTCTGCGAACACAAGGTACCAGGAGAGAACAGGTGTGGGCGTCACAAGAAGGGCCTATCTTTATCTGTAATACATAATCTTCTGTTTGTTACAGAAATTTAAAGGCTAATAGAAGAGTTAAGAGAGAGATAACAACTACAGTTAACATTGAATTGCGTAGGGGAATATCCTCTAGAATCATTGTACAGATTGTGATTTCCAGTGTTTATTCTTAGCAATCTGTGCTGGCAGCCATTTTATATTATGTACTTCCAAAATGCTGCATGTCAAATAACTCTGAAATAGAGTGCCAAATGTATAGCTCAGCCCATAGGTGGAGTCTTGATTCTTCCTGTTATATCCATGTAAGGATATGCACTCGTTTTAAAATGCAAGCCAGTCTGTGAGGAAGAAGACTGCCACTTTTCATAGAATTTAATATCAATTTATAGAGCTTGGTTCAGCCTTCTGAGTTCTTTGGATCTATAATTTCACCTTTTTCTTTCCTGTTCTATTCTTTTTCTCCCTTAGTTCATAATGCATTCATTTCTCAAGATTATAGATAAGAAATATTGAACCAAAGAATATGTCACATCAAAAAATAACTTTCATTTATTTAAAACAATATAGCATTCAGTAAAGTGAAAAATATTCTGAGAATGTATGTTCTGCACGTGGCTACCTTATAAAGCTTGTAAACAGAAATAGCACTTGGAGGATTGACATTTAGTTGCATAGTGATGTGCTCTGTCCAATCAGCCTAGGGTTTGAAAAGGTAAGTTTTGAAAATTTAAATTTTTAAACTTAGAAACACCTGCATTTGACTAAATCTCCTGAAAAACAGGGCTCATTCTTATTATCTTAAGAGTCATTCATAATTTTAAGTGAACAAATACTTTGTGAAATCCTTTCCTGAAAGAAACCTGACCAAAAGGTGTTGTAGACCAATAAATCGAGTTGAAAAGAATAAAGAAGGCTCTAAGGAAAGGAAACAAAGTGGTAAACTGAAATAGGTCTTCTGTCAAAGACCAACTCTGAGCAGTTCACATACTTAAGGCCAGTTGTTGCATTACCATTGTCTTTGAAATACAATAATGTTTTGTTCTCCAGAAATTACAGCTACACATTCCAAAGATCATTGCAAGATTTAAAAGCAAAGTAGTGAATATAATTATTAAAATTATTTTTAGGCCAAGGCAAAAACCATTAGGTAAAAACAAACAAAAAGCCTATTAGCTGGTTATTTTCTTATCTGATCCTAAAAGAGCATTTTGCAGCACAATTGTCAACAGAGTGTTTAAAAGTTAGGTTCTAGATTTATTATTTTCTTGGGTTTTTTTTTTTTTTTTTTTTTTTTGGTTCAGGGATCATACACATGACCTTGCGCTTGGGAAGCAGGCACCAGAACCACTGAGCTAAATCTCCAGCCCTCGAATTATTATTTTCTGTAATAGAAATTTTAAAATGCTCTCCAATTAGATTCAGAAGGTTACAAAACTATATTGCTAAAATATGATTTTCACTTTGTCAAAAATAAATATTAAGGGATTACTTCATTTAGAATAGTTTTTCTTTTTAAGAAATATATTAGGAAATTGAACATTCTTCTCTCATTCATATCTATATATTCATATATATGCCACTTAAATATAAGTAAATCTATGTTTTACACTACTCAATGGAAACACCGTTTATCATATATTGAATACTAGATCCAATCTTTCATTTTTATCACTTAAATATTTCTAAATGTAGCTTTACTATTACTTGGTATATAATACTTTAGTTAGTAGCATTTTTTTCAAGAATTTTTAATTTTTTTCTCTAAGTATCATTCCCTGTAAAGACAAATCTTCAATTCTCAATAATATATCTAAATAAAAATATATGGGTTAAGGATACAGCTCATTGTACAGGGTTTGTGTAGCATGTGCAAGTGATCCTGAATATGATCCTCAGCACTGGAATAAATAATAATGATAATAATTCACACATTATTTTCTATATGAAAACAAAGTAACCTACTTTATTTTCTTTTACAAGATGTTTAATGATTTCTGAAGACATCATTAGCATATCTGACTGGTTCATTCAAGTTCCACGTTTCCCAATTGCATAAAGTCTCAAAATTCAACATACCAATGTATTACAGAGTAAATACAAGTTTGGTGGTGCAACATGCCATCTCTAACCTTTGCAAATCAGGAAAAACTTGGTCACATTCCTTACACTCCTGGATGGTGTGTATCTCTCGGAGGTCATTTTCACTTTCAAGTTTTTGTTGAAAGTCTTCTTCCACCATTGAGAATGCTGAGTGAGGTGTACTACAGGGAAACTTTTGGTGATCTGCTAGCTCAGCTTTGGACTCAAAGAGCTGGTCACAGTCCTCACAACGATACTGCCGTTCTTCTGTGAAAACAATTCACGTGTTACTAGGGTGAGGTGGCCAGGAATGGCCACCACAAACTAGCTGCCTTATTAAATTATACAAGACCTACTTCAGATTAGGCCACCATCATTTTTACCATGTCAATTTTAACATGGATTTGAAATGATAGATGCAAAGAATCAAGAGAGAATTTGTAACAATAGCATAAATAATTGCTCTGGCTACAGTACAACTAATTAGAGGAAACTTCATGATTAAACTTTTCTAAGATCATAGGATACTAAAAATAATAATTACCCCATAGTAAGCATCATCTATTCTTTCAAGCCACTACATGGATAAAAGATATTCTTTAAAAATGGAGTATCAGCCGGGCGTGGTGGCTCACACCTGTAATCCCAGCACTCGGGAGGCAGAGACAGGAGGATTGCTGAGTTTGAGGCTTGCCTAGGCTACATAGTGAGCTCAGGGCCAGCCTGAACTATAAAGCGAGACCCTGTCTTAAAAAAAAAATGGAGTATCAAAATTATACTTGATTTTTACCCCAATCTTTAAACAAGTAATTAAGGAGAGATTAAATGGCTGGGACGTGATTTGAGCCCATCTCTGCCTTGTACAGTCCTGCCTAGGCCAATGCATGTTACCCGGAAGACACAGGAGATACAGGATCCTATCTGTAACATGTCTAAGCCTGTTATTATTATTAAAATTGACAACGCTTCAACATCCATCATCACTTAGAATGGAACAAGAGATGTTTCTAGTACCAACTTATGTAACTTCAGGACCAGTGCTAATTGACATAGTTCTGTTAAATAGAAAACAGATCATGAATTCGCACTTTAAATTAATAAAGTAAAAAAAAAAGTAGTAGCAGCAGAGACTAGAGATAAAGAAGTTATAAAATGTCAGGTAAGGATAGCCTTGTTTCTGCTTTTTCCATTTTGATAGGTGTGAACCCACCCAGGAGGCCACAACCTGCACACAGTTGCAGTCACAAACATCTAGAAGACATTGCCAGGCACTGAAAATACCCATGGCAAACAATATAACACATAATGCCTGTTTTGTAGACCTATAGAGAAGGAAGATGTGATTCTTCAGTTGCTCATTGACTAAATGCATCTAAGGATATATTTTAGCTCTTACAAAATACCAGGCACTTCTCTAGGGAGTCAACACATCAAGGAACTCAAGATGATGCACATAACCAACAACTGGTACTTCATGACCAATCAAGGATGTGGCCTTGAGAAGCCCAGAGGAAAATGCTTAATCCATCCAATCTGGGGAGGGTAATTCAGAAAAGGCAATGCAATGAGTAAGAATCAGCCAAGCGGTGAGGAGGAGGACTCCTCTCAGATATGGGAATGGCACACTCACAGAAAGATAAACTTGTAGCGACACATGACGGGTTTACAGAGTGCACATAAGGGAAAAGTGGGGAATAGAGTGGTTGGCAGGAACACAAGAAGGGAACAGAAATCCACTGAAAGTTAGGAAGCAGCAACAGAATGTTTTTAGAATTATTTCACCCACTTGCTGTGTGAGAAGCCAAGCAGAAAGGCCCAACGGTACCTCCCTGTGTAATCCACTTAAAAGGCTGTTTTAGCTTAAACTAAATCGATAATAATGAGACCAAAAAGGTAAAGTATAAAACATGTGTGTGTACATATTAACATAAATATGACACATTCAAAACAAGAAGCAGCCAATAGTTCAAGGTCATTTTAAAAGGAAGTAATTTATGAGCAGCAGCCCTAAAAAACCAGTCACTTTGATTTAGGGCTTTTAGGTATAGCAAACTAATCACTGATACTTCAAAAATTACCTGTGAACATTTTAGATCTCACATTCATGGATGTCTGAAACATCAGAGAAAGAACCCTGGTTTCCTCTTCTCACCTGAGCACCACCACCAGCGCGCTTTCGCATTGGCCAGACTGCCCCCCTCAGGCTCAAACTCTACCAGGCCCAGCAGATTCTAAAGCCTTTTGAATGTCAGAGTTTCCAAGAAGAAAATGAGTAACAAGAGACACCCCAAAATATAACCGGGTTAACTACAAAGAGACAAAACAGTTCAGCCAAAGGGGCAAAAACTGTTCAAGAAAGCCAGCGTACCCTGGCAGGTCCCCTCATATAGATACAGAGGATAAAGCCAAGCTTCTCCCGTCTGGAACACTGGAGGATGGAAGGCAGAGCGATCCCACCCTCTCTGGTAGACAGGCACGAGTAACTCTTCCCAGGCGCTCCTTCCAATAACAAAACATGAGCTAAAAATGCCACTATATTATGTTGAACGAAATCATATTAGGAGAAAGGAATAGGAAGGAGAAAGGAAAAATACTAAATTTTTATCTCATGATACAAATGAACAAAAGAGATTTCCCTTAATCCTACCAGAACATACAAATTATTGCTATTATTATTATTTTTGTTCTCACATTTAATTTAGAATAGGTCTCTGACAAATAAATCTTCTAGCTCTAAAATTTTCTCATTATCGTGCTCGCTTCGACAGCACATATACTAAAATTTTCTCATCAGTATTTGTCACTTCCTTCCTTCCCACTGGGTTATAGAAATACTTTTCCCAGTAATAAAAAATATACATGAAAGCCGGGTGTGGTGGCTCACGCCTGTAATCCCAGCACTCGGGAGGCAGAGACAGGAAGATTGCTGAGTTCGAGGCTTGCCTGGGCTACATAGTGAGCTCAGGGCCAGCCTGAACTACAAAAGCGAAACCCTGACTCAAAAAAAAAATTTATATATATATATATATATATATATATATATATATATATATATATCTGCCAAACAGGAAAGGTCAAAGGCAAGCTCCCTGAAATAATTCTCACATGGTAGAAGGACTCTCACTGTCTGAGGCATTGACAACAGGCTTAAGGCAATGTCTCCACTCAAATATTCAAATTTCCCTTGACGTATATTTCAGGGATGTCCTCTCCTTACTTGAATTTCAACATAATATCAGCTAGAGAAATAATCAAGAAAATAGCCACTCTAAGAGAACAAATATGTTAAAACTGATCTTGAATAGTGGAAGAAACTAATACCCAAATGCCAAGTGCAATGGACCCTTCCCAATCCTATGTGCAAGTCTCCATCTGAGTCAGGGGGATAGGCACATGGTGGGAGTGGCACTAACCGTGGATGTCAGGCGCCATGGTCTCCTGGGGGTAATCTTCGCTCTTCATGAACAGCAGGAGTTCCTCTCCGGGCGCAATGTCTGCAACTACTCTATAGAATATCTTCCAGGACCAAAAGGGCAGCAGGAAAGAGAGAGAAGTGAATATTGACAGAGGACAGGATACACACTGAGATAACTATACATTCTATTTTAACAAACATTTTGCTCTTTAGCTTTATTACCAAAAGAATTGTGACATCCTATTTTTCTTTACTGAAAATGAATCCTCTGGAGACAAATAGAAAGCTGTGATTTTCAAGCCAGTTCACAAATCTTTTCCAAATACTACTTCACAAATCAAATTTCCTAATTTGAGGTTGCTGACTTTCGTATAGCCTGTATATGTTTAACAAAGAACGTTCCTGCCTCAGAATTCGCCAAAGCATATGCATTCAGAGCTACATCTTGACTTGCACTATCTAGTAAGAGGCTAGCTAACCTTGAGCTACTGCCTTAGCAAATTAGCAAAAGTAACAACTTTTCAACAAGATGCTCAGAAGTTAGCAGGTGGGAAAGATATGATATAAGAAATCAGCAAGGTCTCTACAGAACAGAATCAAATGACATATCTTTTTTTAAAAAACACAGTATCCATCTTTTGATGACCCTGGACATACCCTTATTCTCCTTCCCCAACTCCTGACTGTATTTCTTTGAAATCAGGTAACAGTTATTAGGCCTTTTGTTGATTCACTTTTTTCGGGCTGATGAGGGTGGTGCTTATTCTCCTTCCTTTCTAACAAGGTATCAAAGACAGGAAGGATTTAATAAATCTGTTAATGACTGACTGAAAAAGAAGTGAGGTCAATATGGGAAAAATCTGATGAGAAATTTTCAGGACCTGCTTACCTTTCCCTAAGCAGCCCTGCAACTTAGGCAAACCATTGACCAATGACTAAATCCAGGCTCCAGTGATTTTTTAAATTTATGGCAGCAGTGTGCATTAAAATCTTCAAGATGGTCATTCAGCTGACCATAATAATATTCTTAGTTTTTTATTTTATACTAAGATTTATTAAATAGCAGTTTCCCTCACCAGACAGAGATTTTGGAAGAAAAAAAAATAAAGCTGTCTGATTAACTGCATGAAAATGCTTCTAAACACATTCTACCACACAATATTCTTGCAAAGTCTCACAAACAAAATCTTAGCCCCTATATTCTAAATATCTAGGTAGGACTGACATATGGACATGCACAAAAACACCACCAAAATAAAAAAAAGAAGAGAAAAAGTTTACAAATTTGTAAACCAAGAAATAGGAAGATGATTTTGCAAGATACTACCATTAATTATGGTTGCTTGGGGGAATCCACTTGGTATTTCAAACTGAGAAAAGCCAACAAATCTAACATCTTATAAGATCAACAGAAATGTCCATACTTTAATTATAGGTACATATTTGTTTATCTTTTGAAAAGCTAACGATTTTAAACACAAGTATGTGCCTCTTTATTCCAGTAGGTGGCTCTAAAGTCCAATTGTTTATTTTCTATAAAAAGAACAGAGCATGAAATTGTACTAAATTTGAAAAATACCTCAATAAGAAGTATTTTCTGCTTAGTTTCTTTCTTGTCAAAATAAATTATTTTTTTCATTCAATAGTAACTTAACCACTTGAAGTTCCTTTATAGAAGATAAAGGCAAACATAAAGTGGGGCTACACATTGTTCTAATGTAATTTAAGTCTTTATCTCTGTCCAAAGATAGAATCCATACTCTGAAAATTCACTCCTTGTTATGAAAAACAGTAAATTTGCAGTTTGTATCTAATGCCTAACCTTTCTGTTCCCTTTTTTTTGAAGTTTGCTGAGAGAAATGGTTCTTCTCAAATATTACCGATTAAAATATGAATAATAATGAGTGAATTTGCTTTTTATCCTAGCTCTTCCAGTTAAATATGTATAAGTACTCTGTTTTATTCTAGAGTTCTATTTCCCCTTCCAAAACAATAGACTTCTCTCAACAGTTTGAATCACCTCTTTTTTGGCATCTCTCACAGGTTTAACTTATTAGTTTCCTTTCCAACAACATGTTGACATTTGTATTGTGACATATTAGAACTTTTCGGTGGCTTCTCGGAAATAGTGAGGTTAAAGAGACAAAGCCCTGCAAGACAGTAAAACAGTACAACTGTCTCTGTTGGGGATTGCTACATAGATATACATGCCAGGTCATTTTAAGACAGTATTATGACATTATTATTTCTCTGTAGTCCACTATTAATCATGTCTCTTTAATTCTGTTTTAGAATTACTCAAACCAACGTGACTAGTCCAAGGAACAAAAGAAAATGAGGCATACACTGTAACTATATATTATAAAGACAATTCTCTTTGCAGCCACATAGATCACTACTGTAATTTCCCTTTAAGTGTCCAGGTTGTCATGTGAAGAATATTGAGTGCATAAAAATAAAAGACATGGAAGAGTGTTGATGTTGGCTTTATTTACAGGAGGTAAAAGGTGACATTCCAGGCCATGAAAGGAAAGGCAAGGCAGAGTGGATTTTAACTTCAGGGTGTTCTTTTCGATTTTAAGTGAATTTTTATGGTGCTCATGAAACTGAAGTTTGAAAAGAACTGGCAAGCTCCAGACATAATGAGGGCAAATCCTGGGTTTGCTTCCTCATTTAGCAGTAAGTATGTGCCTTGAAGTTCTATCTACCACACCCTCCAAAAGGCCCTTTCCTCAAGGTGTCTGACCATTGATAATCTTCATTATCTTTAGTCCCCTAAGATCTCAGAGATACTTAAGTAAAATTATGTTTTTTTCTCCTCCAAATATAAGATGGCTAAAGCAAAATTTGAACAAGTGAATACAAAGATGTCTACATGTAAATTTAGCTTGCTTTCTAACAACAACAATTATACACTCAAAAACCTTTGAGAAGAAAGAAGTAGTTTCATTCAAAACAAAATGAGAATCTCTTTTCTTAAAACAATTACATGGAAAAATGATGAGATATAATCTTGGAAGAATCAACCCTTTCAAAAGATATGATATCTATACTTTTATGCTATAAAATTGATTTTTCAGCAAATAAAAATGCAGCAAAGCACAGAGGTGGTTTATGTAGATTTTTCTCACAGATTTGCATGCTTAAGTGGCTTTCAAATGCCTTTAAATCAGTACATTTTCAAGCTCTTGGCTGTTCTATGGTCCTGGGGATCATGTCATTAGAGTTATGTATCATAAGCAAAGACACTCCTGACACAACCTTTCACTTTCTGTCTTTGTGTAAAAAAGAGAGGTTCAATTCCTTTGTTAAATTTCCTTAAAGAATTATCAATTCTTCCTCCCCATCAGATTTTTGTGGAAAAAATTATCTGATTTCAAAATGTAAATATCCTGAATCTAAAATATATAATGAATCCAATTCAGATATGTAAAGAGAAGTTTTACAAAACCTTTAAACACTTAGGAAAAATCTGATACAGAACAGTTGTTGACTTCTTATTTTTCTGACTCAGAATGCTCTATTAGAAATAAAAAACTCAACTATTGGCAATATAAAATGACAGAATGGATGAATGGATACTTCAGTACAAGAAAATATAGTTATATAAATTCTGGTTTTTTAAGTTATGATTAATATTTTATTTTTATTTACTTATATATTTTGGTACCAGGGATTGAACTTGGGACTCTGAGTTTAAGAGGTAGGAGCTGGAACCACTGAACTAAATCCCTGGCCCATTATGAATATTTTTAAATTGTTTTAATTACTCCAGGATCTTATGCTTGGTAGCTAATACTAAAATCCAGAATCAAAACATGGCCTACACATTAACTAATTCTCCATATACTTAAAACTTTTAAAAATTGAGATAGTTTTTAATTTTATCACATAAAAAATTAATTTCTCAGTATCTTGCTGGACTGTTTATTTTTCCAGAGTGCTATATTTCTTTGTAAGTACAGGTATTAAGTCTGGCTCTTAGACACTACAATTTATAAAGATAAGTATTCATAGAAATGTTTTTAATAACACATTTCTTCACAGTCTTTTGTTTTCAAAATGTATTAGAATAACACACTAATAAAATTTCTAGATGTTTAATTACCAAATCATCAAAACAGTTACAAATAATACTAAAAGAATCTCAAAATTGTTCACTTGCTGTATTAGAAAAATTTACAACTTAAGGAATAAATATGCACAGATTACATGTATAATGGAATTAAATGTTCTGGACATAATTATTATACTGAATGTATCTTAAGGGAATATCCATTCAGTTAATGCTGACAAAACTGACCTAAGGAAGAAAGGCAATGTTGATTTGATTTAATAAGCTTTAGGCTTTAAGAAGTACCTGTTCATACAATGCTACATATAAATGTATATGTGATTAGATATATATATATTTCATATGTTAATATAAATGTGGTGATATATACAGAGAGGAAATTTTAAAATTTGTATAAAATATCAATCTCCTATGCAATTATGTATACTAAAAGTACTTAATGGTATATGATCCATTCTAATTATAAATACTTCAGTAATACAATTGTATATTGTTATATACATTTCAAAAATATAGTTGGAATTGGAATTAATTGAAATTAAATGCATCATTTAACATTCTTTTTTGGTATTCAAGATAAAAACAACAGCACAAGACAGTTTGGACATTTTTTGCTAATCTATAGGAAAATTAATAGACTAATTTATTTGACATTATCAGGCTTGTGTTCCTCTAAATCTTCCATCAAATTCAGGATGCTACCATTTGCATTTATGAATGGTAATAATGCATGATCTTGTTCATTACCTATAATATATACAGATCCAGAATCTGTCAGAAAAGCCTTAAAGTCAAGCTTTCTATGCTTGAACCAATTTTAAGTATTATGTTTTTCCTACTGAGACAGAAGAAAAATTCAGTGTACAAAGAGGAAAATAAGAAAGAAAGAAAACACATCATTTACTTTCTAAAAGATGAACAAGGCTTCATTGTTATGAATACCCATTTATTTTTCCTGCTCAAGCACTGGAAGTTTTATTTATACTTAATGGACTGCATTTGGCCTGTCTAAAAATGACAGAAGTGTGAGTTATGAATGACCTTCAACCTATTCAGGAAGTTGTAATAATTGAAATAATAGAGAAATATACTCCCTAAAAAAAAAGTCTGAGAGACAACTTTTTCAGACTACTGCTGTCTTTTCACTTTGAAGTTGACAGTTCATTCCTTCCTCCTGCAGCTCTCAGCATTTAGCCTGAATGCTTTCCTTTCTATAGCTTCATTCACTGTGTCCCTCTGAAGACCAGAAAAAGCTGCAATGGAACATTCCCGTTTGGAAAGTGGAGAAGAGGAGAGGTGGGTGACAGAGCACACATCTCAACAAAGTCAGTACTTGAACACACCTCTCTGCCCTGGTGCTGGCGAGAGGTAACATCAGACTCCCAGGTGAAATATACACATATGTCCAGAGAACATGGTCTGGACCCTTCATCTGTTCCTAGCAATGGAAAGAACCCCACTTCAGGAGTGCAAGAGTGATGTCAAGTTGCGCTGGTCTCTGGGAGAAGGATTTTACTACACACATTCTGAGCATAATTTTAGTGTCTTCAGCCGACAGAGACTGGTGGCATAACACAAATATATGCGGCAAATGTCAGTTTTATCATGACCAAGCTTTGCCAACACAAACCACGCTTAATTTCTCCAAAGAGAAGGCATTTTGTATTTGTCTTCAGGGTCACAGTCTAAAACCAAGAAAAGCCTGAAAAAAATCTCACGTTTGGAGCAAACACATCTGCTTCCACAATGAAAAATTAAAAAGTATCAACTGGACCAAAATGTTATTGGAGAAGTTTTTTATTTTTCCCTCGTACATCTTTAGTTCTTTGTTAATAATACTAAGAGAAAGCCAACTGTAATTTATCAAATAAAACAAAACAGAGAGATTGTCAGTTCTAGTTTTAAATAGAACAAGAGATAGTACGAGAGATAGTATCTACAGTGCACCCAGCCTGGAAGACCTGCATTTTGTCTCTTAAATAACCTGGAAGGATCTCTTCATAGAGCCCGCAAGAAATATCTGCTTAAATAAGGTGGCCATTTTGTTTGATTCTATAAAAAAAAAAATCTCAGGTGATCAATGTCAATCATTTTTGAATGTTTGGTAAATTTTTCATTATTAAATGATAAAGGAACTAAGGGTCATCTTTGGCTTTGTATGACTAAGCTGGAAGCCTTTCTTGTGCCTTGGACCATCCTCTTCTCCTTGACAGCTTGTGAAGCATTCTGAAGACTGTCTTTTTGGCACATCCCAGGAAAAGTAGTGAATGACTCTTGAGATCTTCCTCAGTGAAAGCTGGTGAATGTGTACAGATACTGGCTGGTAAAATTTGCATGTAATACTTCAAGTCGCCTTCCGTGGTCTGTGAATCTTAATAAAAATTCTAGTATGGATTCCGTCAGTGCTGTGTCCTGTCTCTTATTATACAGGGAGGAAAGCAGTGCTGTTTGCTTTATCATGTAAATATCAAACAGCAAACTAGGTTTGGGACAGTTTCATCTTAGGATGTGAGAAGTAACTTATCAGCCAGACAATAACCCCCAAAGTCAGCTCAAGCACTGTTCAAAAAGCCAGTCTCTGGGTATTGCCAGCTGGCATTCATCTTAAAACAGCAGAGCATAACTTTGGTATAAATGTGGAACTTGACTTAAAAGCAGAGCAAAGAAAATGCCCAAAGCCAATAATAATTTTGACATCAAAAGAAATCATACAAAATACAGACAGAAATCCTTGCAAATGAAAAGAAAATTAACAAATTACCTGACAGTAGAGGCAAACATTTTCTAAAAGTGGGAAGAGGTTAACAAATTGCATTTTTGATTTTTATGTAAATCAGCATTTACCTTGCTTTTTTCCACAAACTGTACTAATTAAATGATGCTGGAAAATGTACTTTTTTCCTCAGTAAAAAGCCAAAGGAAGTAACAATAATCGCACCCATAATAACCTTGCAATAATAATACCATTCTAGTGTCACACAGTCTGATAGAACCACTCACAAGAAGCTAAGGAGAGTGAAGGCGTGTGTACCAAATCAGCCATGGTCGTCCTGGAAGCAGTTAAAACTTTATAAGGTAAAGCACAAATGAGAACAATGCCTGTTTCAACTGAAAACACTGTAGAGTCTTGCTGCCACTCATTAGCCACAAGGGACCTTGCAGAATCCCCAAAGTGAATTCTGACTTTGTATTCTCTCAGGGGCCCTCATTCTTTTAGATCTCATTTTTTTTGAAATATATATATATCAGGTATTAGATCATCTCTTATTGATATATTTCTTTTTATTCAGAGTGAACAGCAGACTTCTTACCCTGCTTACTAAATACTAGCTGCCGAGGGCTTGTTTAAAAATGACAGGACCTATCACTTTGTGTAAATAACAAGATTAATATTGTCTTGAGTTTCTGAGAACTTTATTCTATTTGAAGACCATGTTAGAGCAGGCTAAGAGTTTGAATGAAATTCTGGTCCTTCCAGTGAAGCAGAATACATACATACATACATATATATATATATATATACATGCATACATATAAAATTATCCTGATCACTCTAATTATCATAAGACAGATACTAAGTTTAAAAACTCAACTTACATAAGTTCTGCCTTTGTGACCTTCCTGACTATAACCAATATGTTTTCACCAAAAGAAAGTTTAGAATAAAACTGCTGGGTCTCAAGAACTACTCCCTAAGTACACAACACTTGTGAATATGTTCAAAGATGAGAAATGTCATTAGTTGAGGATAATAGGCAGTCAGTGGGTAGCCTTGACTTTGATCTAGGTAAAGGATATAGAAATGTGGGCTTCAAGGAGGGTTTATTTAAAGGATGGAAGGAAAAGCAAGAGCAGGGTGAGACCAAATTTAAAGAAACACATGACATCCACCAATCAGTATGGTTTGTAAAGAAAGGTACCTGTAAGACTTCAAAGGGAAAGATATCTAAGCATCCAGATTCTTTTAAAACTCAGTATATCATTCAGATGCTTGCTCTACTTATTAAAAAGATGGGTGTTTGGGATATAAATACAACATCAGAACAATTGGTAAATGATTTTTATGCCTTTTCTGTGCCCTGCTCCCCTGGAGGGCCTAGTGTGGAAGAGCTTCCCTCATTCCATTTTCTCCTTTTACTCCCACCCAACTCTACACCCCATTGGCAGTTCTTGCTCCTGAAAGCAACCAAGGATAAATTCAAATTGGAAAATGTAGAAGTGTTGCAAGTATTGTCTGTCTCAGTAAAAATTTCCAGCTTAACAACTGTGCCACAGCAGTAGGACTGCAGAGTACTTTGTATAGATGCATTAAGGAATGGGGGAAAATAATTAGAACATCAAGGATCAAGGACCTTGAGGATTTTTAAAGCACTACTGTTTTGTAACTTGAATGTGAGTGTGGTGTCAATTTCTTAGTGTTACAGCAGTTAATATAATACTTTCAAAAGAAGTAACAGTATCAGTCAGAAGCTGAAGGTATTGAAAAATTATGAGTAAGCAGTGGTGCCTAATGAATTCCTATCTCCAAAAGGATCACCTCACCACAATAATTTTAAAAACCTAAAAAGAACGGGACATCTAAAAATCACACAACTGGAGACTTTCTGTGTAGCACTGTCAAAAAAGAAAAGCTGTCAGAGTTCATTCTGGTCTGAAAAAATATCTGAAATGAAATAACTCAAATGAATCTATTGGAAAATGTAAACCAAGGAAAATCACCTCAGATAAAAATGCTTGTGGGAAGGTACTGGGGAAATTTAAAGCGAATGGCCTTTGTTTCCATTTTATGATACAAAGTAGATTACATCTTTTATCAGTTTTCCCTCAAAATCAAAATTCACATAGGACCACACCCCCTAACAAATCAAATACGAGTTTTAGTCAACATTAAAGAGTCCAAAACTTCAAACTATTATCTTTGCAAGCATATAGATTTTTTATGCAGCTTTTCCACATCATTATAACGATAATTCCAATTACTAAACATCAGAACTTTAATATATATATATATATATGTATATATATATATTTGCAAAAGTAAACTGTAATTTATACACTTTTGTTCTTGTAACTTTTTCTTCATTAGATGATCTACTCATTACCATGACTAAGTTGTAGTTGAAAGATTTGAAAATTTTCTTTATTGGAATCTAAGACATGCTTGTTATGTTATTAAAATTTATTTTACAAACTTGAGCTCCTTCAAAAAATCAGAGCTAAGGGAAATACTTTCTGCAGTTTCTTCTGCAATGCTGTCTTTTCTTTTGTGTTGCACAGGTGAGTTGATATCCTTAATGTTTAATAATAACTCTTGATCCAGGGACTCTTTCTATGCCTGAATATAAAATAATATCTCACATAATGGGACTGTTCACTATGTGATGACTTGTGCTTATTCACCACTTGGCAACTTCTATTCCTCATGGAAAAGAGAGTGAAAAAACAGACCAAGAGAATCTCTTTAGTCAGCTCTTTTATCATTGTACCTAGTCCAACATTCACATTTCGAAGCTGTCTAGAATAGCCAGTCTTAATTGGCTTTTAGAAAATGTTTATAAGGTTATGAATGCATGTGCTTAGAATATATGCACACACTATTTGGGTGTCTGTTCTCTTTTGTCTTGTCAACTGAGCAAAGTATGATTGCATACAGATATATCTATCACACAAATCTGACTTTTACCTCTGACTTTCCTCTCTTGTTGTTTATGGGCAAAACTTACTTGACCATGCAGTATCAATTTCACAATTCCGTTATTTGATATGCACTCTGTAACCACCTTAGGTTTTTGCCACCATAATACAGAAATTTAAAATGAGTACTTAAGGAAATAGTAAGTATGTATCTAATGTCAGCTCTATACATTTGTTCTGGTTAATTATTTTCTCTGGGTCATCAGTTAAAATAGGTAAATATGTTCTTCATTAAGGTATGAAACCAGCATATTTTCTTTTAAAAACAGTACTTTTTATAATGTGTACTTTAAAAGTAACTATAATAAAATTATAAATGTCTATTCTAATGAGCAATCTAATACATAGTTGGAAACAGCAAAACAGTTTTCCTTTTAATGCAATCAAGATTCCCAATGACAAGAGCATATTTATTACAAACCATCAAACACATAAATATTAAATGAAAAAAAGGCTACATATGACTTGTACTGGCTACGTCTCATTCTTAAATCAAATTTTCACTTATCTGACAACTATTTTTTCTGCCTGTGGAAATAAGTGTTATTGTCAGGAAATATCAATAGCAGATAATTATTATAATTATAATATTTTACTCTAAAGGTATCTATCTTTTGAGGACCTCCAGTTCTTTTTATAGCAAATAAAATTTTCTTATGCATAAAACCTATCTATTTCTCACTCCTACAAATAGTGAGAACACAAAAACTGCTTGCTGCTAATGGTGACAGTAACTCATATGAGAGGCTTGGAACATTTGCTACTTACAATCAATAGCTAATTTAATAATGCTTTCCTTTGTCAATAAGGCCTCTTGTTTCCTTATGACAAAGGGAAAAACACAAATTGATTGGTTTATTATTTTTGATATATATGTTGAAGATTTTTAAATGATTCTTATTTAAACCTAATTTTACGATTTACTACTTCTTCTATATTTCACCCAGTAAAAATGATCTGGTAATTGTTAAAATCTCAAACAAAAATTTCATAATGATGATTGAAAGAGAACTTTAGACCATATGAAGCTAGCTTTTTAAAAACAGCTTCCAAACTGGAAACATCTAATTTAAACTTTTTTCTTTTTCTTGGTGGTGATTTCATAGTAGATTTATCAGGCAACTATTTCAATATGGTTTTGGAAATATAGCTGATTTAAGGAAGTTTTGGGTTAAAAGAAAAAACAATTATAATTAAGTTCTAACCAAATGATGTTTACTAAATAGAAAATCAGCAGACTAAACTTCTTGTTATTTTAGATATTGTTATACTATGAATTCCTGATTTAATTTTATTAAGTGTAAAATATGATTGCTGATGTTGTCACCATCTTTATTTCACAGTCACTGTTATTAAAGTCCACCTTACTGTGTGGCCCTCCCTCGTGTCACAACATGCTTTCCAACAATGATTTTTTTAACTTTTTCACATAGGCAAAAAAAGAATATTCTGATTATTTGAAAGTTTTCACTTACTATTAGACAAATTAATACAAATGAATAATTAGATAAGTTTCATTGATGTCATATATTTAACTATCCCAAGTAAAATTATGTAATATTTAAATATATTTCTTCCAATTTCTGCATAATTTCATAAAGTATTCTTGATTAGCTCAATACATTCTATGAATGTGCATAGTGTCAAGTTAGAGAAAAAGCATAAAAAACACTGAAAAATAAATTACCACTTGGTTTTAACGTCATTTAGTTACCCTAAGAAAACTGGAGCATTTATGGAGGGTTCTAGGACAACGTGAATAAACTACCCAAACAGAGTAGCACTGACAGAAAGTACTGAAAATGACTTTGTTCTGCATCTTTCTTCTATTTGTGCAGTACCTTCCACCATATCAACAAACAGGCCGCAAGGGTCTACTGCAGCTCTCTGTTATTTTTATTCTTCAGGCTTCACTGATACTTTAGTGCTCTCAAAGAAAGACAAGAAAATCTTTACCACATACCTGATCATTTATCTGGCATGCAACGAGGTTGTGCTGATCATAACAGCCAGCGAACCTGATGTACTTGAGCCAGCTTCCTACATCTGGTTGACTGGCATCTATGCAGAACTTGACATTGCAAAACTCATCTAAGATCTAGAAGAGGAAGATGAGAACAATCAGTTGCCATATTGCTCCACTCATGAAGGTGACCAGTTGCTTTAAAATATTTCTTTGAAATGTATATGACTTCTTTGAATCCTTAAAAGAAGAAAAGCTGACAGCATGCATATTAAGAAAAATAACCAATAATGAGTTCTCTGGTAAATAACAATATGCTGTTTTTTTTAAAGGAATAAAACAACTTACTGCAAAAAATGATTAGATTCAAGACATGCTTGTTGTGTTATGATGCATGACTGAGCGGTCATAACTTCATTTCATCAGATGTGTTTTACAAAAAATAATGTTGAAGGGCATACATTAATATTTTTCTGAACTAAACAGTCAATATGTTGGTTTGGATAACTAAGTAGTCAGTACTTTACATTTAGATAACCTATGTAAGTTTGTATTTTCACATTTTTATACTTTAATTCAGTTAAAAATGTACTGTGAATATTACTGAATTTCCCTTTTACAGTTTGTACTTCCTTTCCATGAAACAATTAAATCACACATTTAATTGAAAAAGACAGTAAGATTTGCCCCATAAATGCATCTGGCCAAACTAAAGAAAAACATGAAAATAATCAATAGATAGGTAAGCACTCACGCAAAGTATGGAACCTAAGGTTTTAGTTTAATATACACCAATGCATATTTTTATGTTATGTCCAGTAGGCAAAGTGACAAAACTGGTTTATGAATAAGTAAATACATATCAATATATTATAATATATTGGCATCATCAGAGATGGTTATGTTTTGTTATTTTTCATGAGATTTTCACATTTGGCCTATGATGACTTTTAATGTTACTTAGGACAATTATGAACAAAAATTGAAATGGGAAACTTCCATTTATAAAGTTTTTTATACTTAAACCAAGCAATTCTGATCCACCCTGAGCAAAAATGTTTTAAACATCCTTATGAAAAGTTTCAGTGTCTTGACCTCATGGTGAACAATTACAAAGGCTAGTGCTACCATGTCAATCAGCTAAGGAAAAGTTGGGGTAGTTTCCTATCAAAAACTAAACAACATAGTCTAGAATGCAAATTAATGAATTAAATAACCCCTCCAAACCTCTGCTGCATGGATACAAAATTAATTCTAAAGTCTAGGGTATGTAGACACAGAGCTCGGGTAATCACCCAGTTGTAGACTCAAGTCATTAACTCACCATAAACTTCAAGAAGAACCCAGGGTCCTGAGGGCTGCAGTGAAGAGCGACTCAGAATAAGCCCTTGGACACGGGGCCATTGAAGGACAACGAGTAGTCCCACAATTTAGAAAGGAAAAATTGGAAACAGAAGACAGAGCAGTTGCTACACACACACACACACACACACACACACGTGTCCTTTTTTTCAAGGGCACTTCTTCACACTAACAAGTCTATATCTAAATACCGTTTCTAGTGAGAACAAATTTTAATAGTCTTGTACTTATACAGTTGCAGATTTTAACATGTTTCTTAATGCTTATAGCTGAATAACTCAGAGAGCAATTCTGGATTCCTCCCATTCCCAAAAGTGGAGGAATCGCATAAATTATAGTACAACGCACATTTTCACTAAGCAAAATACTGGGCTGGTTCAGTTTTGCTTGTTTGCTTGTTTTGATTTGATTTCTGGTTGGCATTTTATTGTTTTCTTGACCAGGGGAAAAAATAGGCAGGTACAGTGACACACTAGAGAAATATTTAAGAAAGGAAATAGGGTGAAGCCAGTGAAATGCGACACCAGTTCCATGTCATCTTTGCAGAAAGAAGTGGAAAACTTGTTCATTTCAAAGTCGAGAAGCATCTATGCCCCTGGCTTTCAAGCGTTCATTCCCTTTTGCAGGGGAAGGGGGCTCAGCATTACATACACTTCACATAAAACGTCGTAGGTGTAATTTTATTCCGTGTTAACATTATTGCCCCTGCCACTGTCAACAGCGAAGTTAATTTTTAAAAATATTCATTCCCAAAGAACGTCTTTTTACATAATGTTACATGATTATTCAAAGATTTCACCAACATATTAACTTTATTACTCAATATTCTTGCCTCAAAACAAAAGCTTAATTTTCCTTGTAAACGTCCCCTCCGTACCCAGGTGAATTATTCACTTTTGATTTGCTTGTAGAACTGCAGCTGTCCCTCAAATGACTTAATCATCTCGGAAATCTCCAGTAAAATCAAGTAGCAACGAATCTTCCGGCATTTCATGTAATACACTCCTGTGTTTTTAAACGCTGTCAGGCTCCAAAAGATAGCTTTAAATAAAATTTAAAAAAAAAATCCCTGTCCATGGACTCTAGAGAAAGACCCTTTCAAAACTCAACAGCAAAAGGAAAAAAGGAGAAGGAAAAAAGAAATCCCCACCACGTAGCCACAGGGTCCGAATGTGACTTTCTGAGCGAAGCAGCCGGTCCGGCCGCCGAGCTCTCACTTGGCAAAGGCAGGACTCGGCCGAAAGTGACTCCCAAGTCGCGTGGCCGCTGCCAGGAATTCAGACGTTGGCAAACCCCACCTTCCGCGTCCCGGGACCGAGACCGAGCGGCGGACCGCGGAGGGCGGGAGAGGCGCGGGACGCGAAGGAAGGAGTGACGCGGGGCCGAGCCGCCCAGGCCGGAGCCCGCAGCCCCGCGCCCCGCGCCCCGCGCCCCGCGCCCCGCGCCCCGCGCCCCGCGCCCCGGCGAGGACGGGGAGGAGCCGCGCGCGCGTCTGCGGACCGGCCGCCCGCGGGAGCCCCCGACGCGCCCCGCGCTCCGCTCCGCTTACCTTGCGAGGACCTCGGCCTCCACTCCGCGGTGAAGGCGATCACGGGGGAAATAGAATCAACACACTACAACGATCGGCCGCCTCCACGCTCAGGCGTGAAAATCCTTCCAAACGATCCCCAGCAACATCTTTCCAGTTTTTTTTTTAAATAAACAACAACAACAACAACAGTAACAACAAAAAAGAAAGCCTCGCTTCTCGATCTCCAAACGGGGCTCTGATAACTTTGTCCGTCTCGGGGACGTGCTCGCCGGGACCACGCGTCTCGGGTTTATTGTCCTCCGCCCACGAATCCTAAGACCGCGCGAAGTCTTCTCCCCGGGACGGCGGGAGCCTCCGGCTGCTCCCCCAGGAGCCGCGGCTCTTCCTCGCGGCTGACACCACCTCCCTCCCTTCTCACTTTCTCTGCTCTTATCAGCCCGATGTGTAATGAAAGTTATCTGAGACCCACTAAAACTTCTTCCACTTCTGTTTCCCGAGTCCGAGGGGGGCAGACGGCAGGAGGAGGAGAGTTTGCGAGGGTGGGGGTCCGGGGGCGCGGGCAGCGCACCCCGCTCGGCCGCTCCGCGGCGCCTTCCCGGCCCCAGACCCTCCCCGATCGTCCCTTTCGCAACTCCGCGCTCCGCCGCCGCCGCCGCCGCCGCCGCCGCCGCCGCCGGGTTTCTATTTCATGAACTGTCTCTTTAAAGAAGATCTGCTCGGCCATCCAGAAAGAACCCGGGGCGAGAGAGAAAGGGAGCCCAGAGTGATCAGGAAGCTCGATGGGCTCCTCTTTCAGTAAATTTTTAAAGTGACAGCAGCCTCCTCTGGCGGGAGAGGTCACAAAAAGGTCGCCAAGACCCAAGTCCTATAGGGACAGACTGATTATGGATGCACCATCCCCCTTAAACATGTAGATTTCTCCGAGTAAACAACCAATGGGGAGATCTCGCCAGGCAGGATTTCTTTCCCCAGGGAAATATCCTCTGTGTCAATGTCCTAAAGCACAAGTGTAAGTGCGCGCGTGGGGGGGGGGAGCATGGAGGGTAGAGGGGGTTTCTGGGGTGTGAGGGTGCGCGCCCCCGGGCCGGCTGGACGTGGGGTGGGGCGCTGCGGAGAGCAAGGATGAGGCTTAGAGTCCGGGAAGCGGGCTTTTACTAGACATAATTAGTTCAGAAATGCTCAGCCAAGAGAAGTCTCAAGTGTAAAAGTTGACCTACGGTCCAGTTTTCTGCTAAGTATCCTTTTGATACTTTTTAATTGAAATGTGGACTCACGTTTATTCCCACCGTTCTTACAGTTAGGTCAGCAGAAAGGTGTGTTAAAATTTCAAATCAATTTTTTTTTCCTTAGAAGAAGGGATTTTAAAAATCTGAAACATTCTTTGCATATAACTCATCCAAATAAGGTATTACGGATTTAGCACGATTGAAAACTAGCTGGTGAGTTTTTGCCATGTTCTTTGATACATTTAAACATCAGAAAAGCCCAGAAGTAGAATTAGGCAATTGGAAAACCCAGATTATTTGTAAACTTTTAACACCATAAGTGCTGCAAAATGTTCAGTGAGCAGCATCACACTATGTTTAATAATTTTATGAGATATATTTGGTCCATTTATATTAACACAAAGCAGGAAAAAAAAAAAAAAACACTGGAAGAAGGGCCAGGAGACTGGAAGGCAAAAGTAAAAGGATAATATAAAATGTTTGTAGCCAACATAGGAAAAAATTACTTTAGCCCATCAGTTGCATGGAAATGTTTTCTTCTTTTTTTTTTTTTTAATCAGAGTGAACAAAATCCAACTTCTTTCAACAATGGAAAGTGAAGCAAAGCGACTAAGTCTCGGGGTGTCTGCGGAGGGAGGGGGAGCCCTCAGGGGCTGGAGAGCATCCGGTCTTTAAACTTTATCTGTGACCTGGGACAGCACAAGTGCCATCCCGCTTTGCTTTCTCCAAGTGCAAGTAAACGTGAAAATCTAGTACATCTATATACCCCCCAGCTGATTTAAAAACAAAAATAGTAACAAACGGGACAGAGAAAATGACAAGAGGTGGTGACTAATTCGTTTCGGTGGCCTGTTATCTATGACATTGAACTGTTGTTTCAGATAATGGCTATTGTTTCAGGGAAAATCGCACAGCAGCGGTAGGTAGGACAGGAAAAATCCTTTGTAAATAACCTAAAACCCGGTCAGATATTCCCATAGAGTTCGGCGCTTGAGAACCTTTTAGAGCCCTGGGTTTGTAGCATCGATTTCCTGCCCTTCCTCAACTTGCCCCATTGTAGGAGCGGTTTTTTTTTTCTTTTTAATTTAGCCATAAATTGGACCGGCTCGAGCTATGAGCTGTTCTATTTTCTTCCTGTCAGGATGAGGGATTTGTTTTATGATGCATTGTGTATTAAATACAAGTAATCTGGGGAACCGATTGCTTCAGACAGTGCGGCCTTATCAGGGGGTCTGAGCTCGAGCCCTGCGCCTCCCCATCCCCCCACCCCAGGCCGGCCCCGCGGCCCCCACCTTCTTGCCCTTTATAAAACTGCTTTGAAAAGGAGGAAACGTCGGTGGGGAGACAAAGGTCATATGGAATCAGTAGCAAGTCCTGGCTAAATTAGAATTTCGTGGAACTGGCCTCTGAGTTTTCCTCCTTATATTGGGTAGCAATAGGGGAGGCGGGGCGGATTTGAAAGGTCTGGACGCTTGCAGGTGTGGCAGGACGCCGGTAGATGGCGCTGTGTCCCGAAATAAAGAGCTCCAGCCACCCAGGTGAACCCGCCGCGGCGCGCCGAGCGCCGGGGGAGCCCTGCGCCTTCCAGCCTCACCCGGAGGCCGGCACCCTGCACTCCAGGCGGGGACGGGGGCACAGCCTGGGCTGAAGCTTCTTCTACGTAGACATTCTCCAAATACAGACCAAAGAGAGTACTTACTGAGGCCTGGCAAGATTTCTCTAGAGAAATGGAGGATTTATTTCGTTATCATTATTGTCCTAGTATCATCATCATTATCGTCATCTTCAGTCTCCTTCTCCACTTAACTAATTGTAAGAAATAGTCAAGGAAATCGTCTTAAGGACGTGGGCGAAGGAGGCTAGGAAAACGTGGTATCTCAGTTTCTCCCCTCTCCCCGTCCCTTCTCCCCCGCCCTCATTCTACTGCCCCCTTCCACCCTAACTCCCTCTCTCTTTGGGTTATATAACAACTTCACAGAAAGGCAGAGTCGCCCGACTTTTTCTTGGCACAACTTGAAGTTTAAAGAAAAGGTCCTGAAATCCCAGTTAGAAAGACCTTTTTTATTGACAGGAGCCTCTTGCTCTTTAAATCGTAATCTCCTAGGAGGGACAAAACCCACCTCCCTCCATCCCCCCTCCACCTGAAGTAAAACCAGAGAGGATGAGGGTATTTGGGGGGGAGGGGTCCTCCCTTGTTACCTTGGTTTCCATCAGGAGATCTCTGAGACAATAAATAAATAAATACAAGAGCCAAATACCACCACCCGTTCCCTTTATTCCTTGGGGTTTCTGGTGCAATCTGTTTACAGTAGTTCCCAGTTACAAATTAATCTGCAAAAGCCATGTCTGCTCAGCTGTAATCAGTAACATGCGTGTTCTTCTGTGTTTAGCGCTGCCCTTGAAATGGGCTATTAAAAATAATGGTTTTACTATAATCTCAAACTAGCTTTAATTTACAAACGTGCATGGGGCAGCTGATCTAAATATTCAGGGGATGGGATGAGAAAGGTGTAGCGTTGGGGGAAGGGGAGATGGTATTTCATCAGCAGTGTTTTAAAAAAGAACCCGTTCTGAAGTACTTTTTCTAAAAAATTATAGGTGTTTTCCTTATTGCTCTGCTAATTGTTGTTTACTGGGTAAGAGGCACTGGAAAACAAGAGGTTTGAGTGTGAACTGATAGATTTTCTGGAAGTTGTAAAGATGCCCCTTTGGCTGGTCAGGCCAGGCTGGGTGGGAGAGGTTAATGCGTTTTCTTCCAGGTTTGAAAAGGGCATAAACCCTCCTCAGGCCCCTTTCGTCTCACCCCAGCTGTGTGCATTGCAGAATCTTTAAAAAGCCCAAAGATTTCCAATAAGGCCACTGCTCTGCCTTCATTGTGTACGTGTTTATTTAAAATAAGTCAATATATTAGTGAAAGCAGTAAGAAGTCAGTGCGCCAGTATTCAAGTGATTCCCACAAGACTGAAAACTGATGCCTCTTTTAAGCCTTAAACTTCATGGTCTTCCCAGAAGTAAAAGTTCTGCTAATGGAGACCCTATGGGCATGGTACATTCCAGCACATCATTAAAGGAAAGAAAAGCAGTCCAGCCAAAGCCAGATGAAATAACTGCACTGTCCACTTTTAATAGGCTTCCTGTGGACAAACAGCACGGTAACACTCTGCAGAGGACAATATTTAAAAACAAGACAACTTGCTGGCAGTTTTCAATACCATAAAGTTAATAAAGTATGTTCCCATTGACTCTGACATTATGTTTTTGGTTTATAGAGGAAAGTACTTTATAACCTCAGCCTAAGCAGAGTTCCCTTAATTCTGCAGCTTTGGGTTTCCTGAGGTGGCTAAATGCACACTGAGCTCCAAGCCTGGCATTTTTGTTTTAACACTGGGTTTTTTTCTTTTTTTGTAGCTTTTCAAGAACATACGAGTTCATTTTTACATTTCTCAAGTTCAGTTTCATTCACAGAGATCCTGTTAAATCCCGTTTCATACAGTTCGTGTCAAGAAGCATGAAATAATCTGAGAAATTGACATTTGGCTGAACAATAACTACCTGGTAATTAAATTAGCTTCATGTATGGACATTGATGTGTATTTAAAAGGAAAATCAATGCTTCCTTTTCCTTGTGAGGATGGGATTGTGCAAAACCTCAGCTGACCCTAAGTGAGATGAAGAGAAAAGAAAAGGGGAGTGTGGCTTTAGGGCTCAAGAGACTTGCCACGGATTCGCACAAAAATATTTCTCCCAATTTGTCTCCTCTCCCACCCCTCCAAATTCTCTGCCACTCACAATTTCCCTCAATCTTTCTCTAACAGAGAAGCCTTGTAATCAAACATAATGTTTAGGCGAGGGAAACTAGATCAAAATCCATAGTAGCAAAGGTAATATTTTGCTTAAATTTAATTATGTATATCACTTCGTCAGGGAAGTTTTCACAAGCTTGGTTCCTTGGGCTTGAAGGTGATCTCTGTGATTCTGAGCGGGCAAATCCAGAGAAACCGTCCAATGATATGTGAATTTACAAACAAAAAAGCTCTGAGTGGCCACAGCCCCAACACCTCTCTCCACAACTCTAGAGATGTCTGGTTACGCTTGATGGGCTCTGCCTTTCTTCTTCTTCTTCTTTTTTTTTTTTTTCCTTTTAAAAATCTACTGAACCGGGGTGAGGGACTGTTTAAAAAGAAAAGAGGAAATTAAAGGTAAAAAAAAAAAATGTAAATAAAAAATTTCCCTTGGTCTGGAAATGGGCCCGACTGAAAGCATGTTAATCTCCACCGCGGTAATTTGGGTCTCCAGGAGAAGACAGAAGCCTGCTGCTGTGCCCTGCACTTCATAAATCACATCTTTATGTGGACAAGGTCAGGGCGCCTCACAGCTCAGACATGGGCCTTCGCAGTGGCTCGAGGACTCAGGCATGTTTACTCTCCTGCCCGGCTCTCTGAGGAGTAGTCCAGCACGCTTCTAATTACTTTTGATTATTTTCATTTGCTGGGGTCAGTCTGGCTTGCCAGGACTGCTGGAGGGTTGATTTCCTACAAATCTGGATGTCTTTGGAGGATAGTACTGTGTGCGTTCAGAATTAGCACCCCATTATTGTCCTACAGCACAGGATCCCTCAGAAGAGATGGTATGACACCAAAGTTTTTCTGGGTGAACCATTTGCTACTTCCCTTCTTATTAATTATCTATACAACCATAATCTTTTATGCAAAATGGAGAAGACTAGCTGTTGACTATTTCAAAGTATAGTTGACCAGGAGGAAGTCAAAATTTCTTGCTTCAATTTTAAATATATTTAGTAATGACTAGTAGTTCTTTGGAAACTAAGATGAAATACTTCATTGAAACAACAGCTCAAGTGAATAAATTTATTATACCGTACTCAAAGATTTATTTCCTAAACTCCAACGAAAGCTGCCATATTTAAAATATTTTTTGTTAGGCTATTTTGATGTATTTCACTTCTAAGCTATTATGCTGAGTGGTTAAAGCAGGGCAACAACAACAAGAATTTATACCAGGCTTAAATGGAAATGTTGCAATAAAATAAACACTACAATAGAATATAGTAAAATTTTGGTAGAAAAAAAGATAAAATGTCAGTTTTTTCATCCTTATTCCTCCACAGCAGAGATATCTAATGGCTCGATGTATATGCACTAAAACATGGTTACAAAAGATAATCAAGTACTTATAAGAATTAAGATATACATATTTACCAAAAAACACATTACTCTCATTGTTCAGACAGTTAATGTTTTTATGTCACTGAAGAAAATTTACTATTATCTTTTTCTTTAAAGAAGGTAACTTGGGTGGTAATTACCATTATTCTCAAAAAGCCAAATCTTCTTTAGAAGAGAACTAAGGGGTAAATATGTTTAGAAATAACCTCAATTCTACAAGGATTTTATTTTTCGTTACTTTATTACTTTACTTAATTCAGTCTTTCAGGACAGCAGTTAGCACAGTATGTAATAACTCCAGGGTTAACGTCTTCCCCAGAGCTTTCGAAGCACCACTAAAGTGTGTTTTAGATCTTGATATCTTGTGGGGAAAGTGAGTTGGAAGGCCTGCCTGCTTCTCCTCCTGTCTCCACTTCTAGCTGAGTACCTTTGGGTAAGTCACTTAACCTTTGAGTCAGTTTCCATGAACAAGTTTCATAATATCAGCATAATGAGAGACTTGGGAAAATAAATTGGGCAATATGAGTGTGAACCGCTCTGAGTTCGTGGGAACAGGTCAGCATACAGTAAGTTTCACAGTATTTGTATTTGTGTAATGAGTTAGAGTAAACTTACATACATACACGATGAGGCAGATAGTCTGGCCTAGCTTTGGAGGAATGGAAAAGTTTAAGTATTTATCTATCCTGCTCTTCCATTCCGATGTCAGCTGCCCTAATCTTTACACTGACCTTGAGAGAAAAGAATTTTAAGAAAAATGTTTTTTTTTCTCTCAAACTGAGCTACCCCCAAAGATGTCCATCTCTGGCTGGCTGGCAGCTGAGCTTGCTCTGTCCCTCCCACTGTGTTCTCTGCCAATCAGCAAAAATTTTAGGGTTTGAGAACCCCGAACCCTAAAACTAGGACAGGAGCCACATGTTCAGATACCCACACCCATACCCACATCCCCAGCACACGCACTACTTTTACATCAACCTTTGTTACCAAAGCCAGGAAATTCCTCCTAATAATGTCCTCTGGTCAACTTTAAGAAGGCAGGAAAATTAAGTCTGTTTTATCTTCTAGTAATTCCTCAGTTTATCTAATAACGTTTTGTTGAAAACAAATAAACAACAAAGTCTCAGGTCCTTCCTTGGTTGTCCTTCTCAACTACTGTGAGTGAATGCTCTCCTTAAAAGCCTGGTACCTCTCGCCTCAGTTACTGATGCCCTAACCCATCTTCAGGGCTCCACTTAGCCTTTCGCCAGTTTATGCTCCACTCTGTTCATCTCCCCAACTATCAGCGGTTACTCTCACCCCTGCTGCAACTGCCTGGCCATTCAGCTTCCTCCCATTCCATTTGTTGATCATTACATGAGGAAATGTATGCAAATCACTCAGAAGCATGTATAGAACTAGCACGTGATAGACAGAAAATACCTGTAATGATATTGCTAATAGAATGATAACCATTATGAGTACTGCTCCTTTTACCTTGGTTATCTCAAATAAAATTGGATCTATTCTTCAAAGCCTGTTATGCACCATAATTTTTACTAACTAGACTTTACATTTTCATCCTTGGCTCCAGATCCTCTGCACTTCTCTCTTGGTTTAGAGCTGATTCTACTGTATTTTACAGGTTTATCTGTAACGGTCTTATCCTCTTTTAAGAGCCGCTGTAAGATTCTTAAGGAAACACTCAAGTTCTAATCAAACTCCCGTCCTCAGTACCATCTTTTTATAAGTTTTGAACTTCTTTGCAGGAGTAAAGTACTTGAGGAAAAATGTGCAGGCAATGACTATCTTCCCTCCAAGGAAACTCAGCTAGAGTGTACTGCTCCCTAGCCTGACAGAGCTCAAAGCATCTACACACACATCTTCAGTCGTGAACCTGAGCTGAAGGTTCATTAGAAGAAATCAGCAGGAAAGAACCCTGGAAAGACTGGTCTGATTTCAAATTATATAGGAAATTCGAGTATTAGATTTGAGACTTTATCATCTTGCAAATTTGGGTCCAGCATTTTTGTTAGCAAGTTTTTTTCTCCTTCTGCTTTTGTTTTTGCTTCTTACCTTTTGTTGTTAGGTAAAGTAAAATTTGCTTTTTCAGAAAAGCAATATTTGGCATAAAAATCACGCAAAAATTCGGGCCTAAAGCAACAAGGGCCTCCAGGTCTTTCACTTTTCTCACCTTCAATATTCACAGCATGGAGTGAAACAGAGCGAGGAGGGAAAGGGATAGTTTTGTTTATCACACTCATGCAAATTTCCCCACATTCCCTGATTTGAAATCCTTACAGTACTTAATGCTATTGAAACAATTCACTGGTCACTTGCCATGTTTAGGGTCATTTGGGATGTTTTCCTTATTAACCAATCTCCCTGAAAACTGTTAGATGGCAAGAAGCACCCTTCATACCAGCATTTTCAATTAGTAAATTATTAACAAGTATTCTCTGAAATGTGAGTGGGGTCAACTGAGTCAAATCTAAATCCCTTTGGGATTTTCATAGTGAACCTCTCCATGGTAAATGTTTTAAGTCTAAGACTAAAACTCTAAGCCCTTTAGTTAAAAAAGAAAACTACATAATATGTTTAACTTGGCTTCATGGAAGTTGTTTAAACATATACGAAAGCCTCTTTCTCCTTCCACTGAAACACCTAACAGAACAATTTTGGAAATAAAGCTTTGTATTACTTTGCATCTGTTTTGGCAAAGTACAACTGTTTCCCATATATCTTTTTTTACTAACTACAACTGTTGGTCAAAATGTCACTATAAAAGAGTCATAAAAGTCTAAAGCCAAAATGAAGCTTCAGTATTTTTCATTCTACCTGAAAGCATTTGGAATGTCTGTCAAATTTACAAGGGAAGAAGGTTATCAGTGAACTCTGCCAGTTGATCCTTCGCCTCTGAACTGTTATAATTATATTTGAGTATACATTATGAGACCTTTCCAAAGGAATGTGTACAATCGCATTTCTACATCAACCCACTCCTTCTGATCCTCTTCCATTAAAGAATTTTTTGAAACATAGATTTTACCCTGAGCACATTTGCATGTAATGTTTATCTTATTTAGGTTTTTAAAAATAAGATTTGGCATTATCTAGATATGTATTTCCCCAGGAGAAAGAAAAACAGTGAGGCAATCTCTATCTATGAATGCCTGAATTAAACATTTAAGAATTTGCCTTTTCTCCAGTTTTGGATATTGGATTCATGTGTTGTGCCTGCCTATGGCTCTCTCACTGCTACACTAAGAGGACTTAAAATCAGATGGCATACAAAGTTACAGGAATTTGATGCTTAGATAAAACCCAAACCTTGATGAACTAATATTGTTCCAGATGAATTAACTCCTCATTCTGAGGAACAAGGCACCTCATGGGAGCAGCCCATGATCTCTGTAGAGAGAACTAATGACTGTGAATAATCTATGATCTATTGGAAACACTTTCTTTTAAGGAAAGAGGTATATAGCAAAGCAAGGGGAAAACGATAGAGAAGCAATTCTGCCCAAGAATTATTGCCCTACTCCAAAGCTCTAATGGCAGATGCTGCTATTATTTACACCTGGCTACAAGGGCTGCTACAGAGTTAGGAAACAATTCATAGGTTCTTATCAATGATTTAATGAAACGTTTATTTTTTCTTTATGTTGGAAATCCTAAAGTTCCATTTTATCACATCAATGACCCAGAACCAGACACTTAATAAAATAAAAACCTCTGTAGAGCCCCAAAAGCATGTTAAACTCACACTGTATTTAATGGTGTCATGTCTTGAGATACACATGAAACGGTAAAGTGTCTGAATATTCTAGTAGCAGTGGTTAACATATCAGCAAAATTCTAGTATCATTGTGAAAATACAGATATTGCTTTCAATTGTAGCTTTAGAACATTTTTCTATAAATTTTGTTTTGTCAATTCTTCAAATTCAAATAAAATCCTAATATGGTTTGCCTATAAACCCCAGAATTAAGTATAGGTCAACACCAAGGATGCAGATCCTTAAAACTATTTCTCTCCATATGTTGGGAACTGCCCATTTATTAGTAAACCATAGACCCCTGCTATGGTGTGGGGAACAATGAACTACGAGTCTTCTCCAGTGGCTCTCACTCATTAGGATTCACCCCTAATAACTACTGGGAAACTATAGGGTGCTGATGATAACCAAATGGTCAATGCAAAGAGTTTTTCACCTGGAGTTTGCAGCTCCTTAAAGACAGAAACTTACAGGTTTAAGCATAGACTCAGCATTCAGTAATGGTCAGGACATAGATGCCAATAAATGATTCTGGAATAAAGGGAACCACGTGGTTTATGTGTAGAATTCCTTAGTCTTCCTACTGTGATGCACTGTCCCTGCCAGCAGCACAAACTCACCCACCCTCTCCCAAGCCCTCTGGGTTCACACTTCTATTTTTTCTCACACTCGGGAAAATGATATTTTTAGTATCCTCCAGCAATTATTAACAAAAATAGTTCAAATTTGCTTTCTGTTTGAGCTTTATTTTTAAAGCACATATTATTTCAGTAGAATTATGAAGTGCTATTTTTATCCATGAGCCTTCTTTTCAGACAATTGTGAGCTGCACTAAAGAGGTGGGAAGTTCTTCCTGGGCCCCAGAGATGTCTCTTGGCAAGGATGGAAGCAGTCGAACTCATTAGCAATCGTCCCGTTCCCTAATGCTGCTGTGCTTGCAGCCCTCTGGTGTTAGGGCCATTCTTGGAGTCTTCTCCTAGCTATTAAGTAAAATTCTACTTTTGTAAAATAGTTTTCTTCTTTATAAAGGCCTTCTGTGGCTTTTGGTGTTGTGGACATCCTTACATCAGCAGCTTGCCATGTTGAACCCATCACTTTCCCCTCAAGAAGCCACAGGAGAGAGAAAGTTTGTGGAAATGGACTGCTGCCACTGTATCTAGGTAGGGATGATTTGACCACTGAGTTTGGACAGTCATGAATTACTGGTATCCATAGACAGTATTTGCATTCAGAGGCTCAATAGTTTTAAAAATACATATCTTTAAACCTGTCAGTCATACTCAATGTCACAGGTAGTCAAAGTATAAAAGTTATTTGCACACTGATCCTACTGTAGAACCCTGTTATGATGTGGAGAACAATGAATTATGAGTCTACAAGAGTAAGATTGAAATGACTACAGATTGTAATTTTAAACTCATAATTTTGAGTAATATGACATATGTTTTACACAGTTTTCTATTCCCTTTCCCCACTTTCATGCTATAAGAGCCAGCAAGCTTCATAAGATCTGGAAAAAATTGTTGATGGATCAAATTTAAATGATTTTCTACGTTCTTCAGTCAAGAAACTTTTTTTAAAAATTGTGGTATCTGTCACTAGAAAAATTACGACAGAACTGTTTATCATTTCCTCTGCTTTCTCCTTGGTAATTGGTGCTGGAATATTCTTTAAAATCATTGGAAATCTTATTTTATTATTTATTTATCTAACTATCTATTTATTTATTTATTTTGAGACAGGGTCTCACTTTGTGGTTCAGGCTGGCTCTGAGCTCACTATGGAGCCCAGGCAAGCCGCGAACTCAGCAATCCTCCTGCCTCTGCCTCCCGAGTGCTGGGATGACAGGCGTGAGCCACCACGCCCGGCACTGTGGTATGTGGTATTGATTGCCGGTGGGCAATGACGCCCACCGGCAATCACGCCCACCAGGGTGAGTCTCCACGCCCAGCATTGTATGTGGTTACCGGGATCGAACTCAGGACCTTGTGCTTGTGAGGCAGGCGCCGGGACCACTGAGCTAACCCTCCGGCCATTATTGGAAAACTTATATTTTGTTATCTTTTAATCTTGGAAAGCATAGTCAAGCAACAGCATGGATATATTCAACTTACTAATATTTAACTAGTGCAAACTCAAAGCTGGGAGAAGGCGAGAGAGGAAGACGGGAGAAGAAAGGGGAGAAGAAGGAAAGATAGAGGAAGATGGAGAAGAGGGATTAGAAAGGGAGGCAGAGAGGGTTATTATATGCTTTTACTCAGAAAAGAGCATGAGTCAGTCAGCAATCAAGGCTGAGTCACAGCAACTCTGAACTCAGCACGGCAGGCATGGTCCTATTTTTCCCACTGACCTTGATGTTACTTTCGAAAGGGTCCTTATTTGGATGATTACAAATTCTCTGAAGCTATAGCTCAGAATTTAGAGGGTTTGGATAGGCCTAAAGAAGTTATATGACTTGTTTTATGATTTTAAAAAACAGAGTCATAGTTTTTAAGACAAAATTCATTTATTCCAATTATCTTCTAAACATAGATAAATAATAAAAGATAAATATACTTAATAACCAACTGGAGTGGTTTTAAAATATGCCTATGCATTTTAAACTTGTTCTGTATAATCCTTTGCAAAAAGTGTCTGATTCTTCTTACCCTGAATGATGAAGGCTAGGACTGGTGACTGCCTTCTAATAAACAGAATGTAGACAAAGTAATGCTTGTGAATTTAGAGGCTTTGTTACAAAAGCAATAGTCTTTCCTGCCTCTTTGTCTCTGTGTCTGTCTGTCTATCTGTCTCTCTCTCTCTCTCTCTCTCTGTCTACCCCACCATTATTGCTTTGTTGTATGGATATCATGCAGCCTCTGAGGCCTGTGTGAGAAATAATGAAAATCTGGTGACCATCAAAGCAGCAGTGGGAATGAACATCCTCACATTCCAAGTGTGCTGCATTCTTAGTCATAGCTTTAGATCAACTGTGTCTAAACTGCACCCTGATGAGGTCCTGGACCACAACTGCTTAGTTAGCTAAGTTGCTCCCAAATTCGGGAACCACAGAAACTGAAGATAATAAATGTCTATTGTATTCTTCCACTTTGTTTTGTGATAATTTGTTGTATATCGATAAACTAAAAACACACCAATTAAGGCTATTTAGTGGATATGCAGAATTCAATCTCTTGGGCTTCTCTGACCATCAGGGAATTCACACTGCTAAAGGACAACTGCCCAGTCTGCATTTAGCCTTAGCCTTTCTGTGCCCTGCTGCTGCTCCAAAGGGGGGCACTCGCACTGCAGTCGAACAAATACTTGTCTCTAGTTCTACTCATGAATGATCAATCAAAAGGCCCATTAGGATACCCTAAGAGCTATAAAGTTGAATAAGGCTTAACAAAGCCAAATTATAGAACAGCTTTTTAAAACTAGTTGAGATTTAGACCACATGGGATTGCAAACAGAAAAAGGCAGTGATCATAAATTGCAGAGTGGTGACATTGTGACACGATTTCAGAAAGACCTGCTTCCTGTTTTTGGAGGCATCACACAGAAGACTGTGAGAGCCCAAGTGGTATGAGAGTATGTACTAAAGTAGAACAAGTTTGATTTGCAGATTTCGGTCCATTTTTAGTATTACTTAAAACATGGAGAAGATATTGACCTTTGAATATAGAAGTGTCCAGCTGTACAGTTTATTAGGACCCCCAGTCACAGCGTAACCACTAGGGCTGGATCTGTAAGTGTAAAATCACATGAGCAATCTCTGTTTCTCTCATCTTCCTACCCTGTCTACAGGTCGGACCCTTGCCCCTGGCTCCTAGACAGTGGTAGCAGGATCTCTCACAGAGCTGTAAGCACTGTTCCCCATTTTCCAGGCTCCCAGACAAGGCTGCCTGACTGCCCACCAAAGCTATGCCAAGGGTTTAAGCATACTCCCAGGTGTTTTCTTCACTACAGTCATGAAAAACAGACCACTGGGTTATTTTTTAATTAGGTGGTCAAAATCGGAAATCTAAGCATCTTATATCTTCATTTTTCTCTTAAAATGCATTTAAATATGTTATTCCTAACATTAGTCTGTCCTGTTCATCCCACTTAACTACTCATTTATACCAGAAAGAAATCACACAATCTTTGCCATATTCTCTCTTAAAAACTTCATGAGCACAATGTTGAAAGTGTGTTGGTAAGGAGCAAACAGATGCTTGGTGACCAGTTAGCGTGACAGAAGGATAATAGAAGACGGTAAAGCAGTAAAAAATAACAATAATAGTAACTATAATACAATCATCTATTAAGTGCCTATTCTTTGTCAAGTACTTATTACATAAAATAATTTGAGGAACATTTAATGCGCTGGTTTTACAGATGATAAAACCAAACTTAGTAAGACTGAGTAAGCTGTCCTGAATCCCTCACATGGGATATAAAAAATGAGAAGAAAAATGACATTTAGCCACTGATCATTCTGCCATGGTATTTCCCCTTGTAGGTTACACTACTTTAGACATCGCAACCTGAATGTCGGCTTGCTAAGATACCAAAGATGTCATCTGCTTGACAATCGGGAGTTGTCATTTAGGGTCACTGAGTCAATCACTGACTGACAGAGACCCTTGGGACCCCTAACCTCAGTTTAATAAAGTAGATTAATACAAGAAGTGCCACTGGGGGTATTTCCAACACCAAAGTAGACTCCTGGGATACCCAGGAAATCTATGCTGCATATTGGCAATTAAATGCAGGCCAGAGAAGCACCATAATTTTGCCAAGGCTCAGTTAAAAACCAGTGAGAACAAATTGGTACCCAAGCTCAGGTTGTGGAATCATACCAGTTTTTCAATGGCTTTCTCATTCATTTAGTATATTTTCATTGTAGTTCTTCAGGAAAAGACCCATGCAAAAAGGAATTCAGTACTAAAGACAAGGAAGAGAGGCATTCCTCGGAAGTAAAATTCTCATTTACTAAGATTCTCCTATTGGCCTTAGAAACAGATTACATTATTCTCATCCTACACTCTTCACTTAGGTTTCTATGAAAATATAAAGATAAAAATAAATGAAGGCAAAACAATGACTCCATGTCCTACTATAGATGCTAATAAACATACTGAAATTTGATTTTTGAAATTGTATCATTAAACCACAGTTGTGTCTCAGGACAGGGAAGCCCAGGGAGGATCATTTGGGGTTATTAGTGGTGGTTTTCCCCTCAGGGTAGACTATCTGTCCTTGCTACCTGCTTTCTTACCTGATTATTTACACTATTTTAAACTTCCTCATGCTGTTACCATCAAAACCCACTTGTGGTCAGCATCCCACAAATTCCTTCCTTAACCTCTGTTCCCAGGGAAGTTCTTCACAAAAGTGTTGCAGATGTAATAGCTAACACAGGTCTTTACAGGAAGACATTGGTGTAGGAAAGTATGTCTTAAATTGGGAACAAGTCCCTTCGCTTTAAGATATCTTCTGAAACAACTTGATGAGAGTTTTGAAGATATGGGTGAGAACAGATAGAGATGTATATAGCCAGGAAGCACCTGAGAAATGACTTGTTAAGAGAAGTAAGTAACACTGTTTGGCAAACATTTCCAATATGTGACTATGCTTCATTGAACCATTTTAGTAAGAATTACCATGGCATAGCACCCAGAAGAATGAAGTGATGTTGCAATTGTAAAACTGATTAATTTCAGCAACAAAAGGAGATACAGTGTAACCAAATGCTGCCATTATATGGAATGGTCCAGCTTCTATAGCATATTAGAAGTTTGTAATTAATCTATGTTTTTCATCACTGAGAAAAATATGTAGTTCTAGATATCATGTTTAAAGTACCCAAAGAGCCCCAAAGTTGTCATGCTAAATAGAAGAGATCTAAAGATCTGCTGTTACATATCCATTACGTTTAGTGAGCTGTCCCACAGGCTTTTTTGAAGTGCTGTGTACACGATCTTGCAGGCGAAACATTTTATGTACCATACGAAATTCGAGGCATAATGTTTAACGTTCACAAGATAAGTTAACAAAACTGTATGCTAGTGACTTTTTTATTTCCGTGTTTTATGTCCCCCAAGTACTTTAAAGAAAGATAAACAAGAAGGTAGGAGAATGAAATGTGCTTTGCTTTCTACCTTTTTCATTCTCTTTCCTAAATTAAATTATAACTGCTGATTTGCTACAAAGCAAGGAATCATGTTAAAATACGATGGATTTTTTTTAATGTTTAGATAATACCTTTCAAAACAGAGCTAAGTAAAATGTGTTTTGAGATGGAAAACACTTGGTCTTTTTTGCAGCTTTCAACAGCTTAAGTGAAGGGATTTTTAATGTTCCCAAACAGCTGGACCATACTCCGTGTATCTTGAATTCCACTCTCCTTGAGGGAGCCTGTCTCCCTGAGTGCGGGAGGGGTGCCCTTCTTCTTTCCTGTTCTTGCCGCCTATTTCCTTAATAGCTTCCCACTATTATCACAGTGTTCTTAGGGAATGCCCTGATTGCTGAAAGAACTTACTCTTGAACAAAACATAAAATTTTATCTTCAAAAAAGTTAATCATTTGCTATTTGTTTGTATATTGTTTAGAGAAAATAAAAGGTTAATATGCCCTAGAACAGTAACAAAAAGTGTGCCGAGGACGGGGAGCTCACATGCTTATTTTTAGGAATTCTCAGAGCCTTCTAAAAAAATGCTGCTTAGTATTCTAGTACCTACTATCTAGATTTCCTAAATTGATATCATTCTCAGTATTACATCCACAAATGCTCCAAATGTTTCAGAGCAAATTAATGTCTCACAATTCTTTTCAAATTTCTTGTCTGCTAAGGAGTATAAATGCATCTAAAAGTGAGCACATATGAATGACAATTAAACATAATGTTAAATCAACGTTAAAATCGATGTAAAAAAAGGCATCAAAATATGGTAGCATATAGGCAGAGACTTATGAATAAAACCTCTCTAGCACAAGAACTAGCGAAAGAATCAACAAATGGGATCTCATTCTACTGAAAAGCTTCTGCACAGCCAAAGAAGTCACTGGCACTGCTAGAAGACAACCAACAACATGGGAAAAAATCTTTACTAGCTGTTTATCAGACAAAGGGCTATTATCGACAATATATAAAGAGCTCAAACAGATCAGCATCCCCAAGTTTAAAGACCCAATTCAAAAATGGGCAACTGAAATGAACAGACACTTCTCAGAGGCAGAAGTCAAAGCAGCCAAGAAACATATGAAGAAATGCTCAACATCTCTGGTCATTCGAGAGATGCAAATGAAAACAACATTGAGATTCCACCTCACTCCACAAAGAATGGCCACGATCACAAAATCAACCAACGATAAATGCTGGCGTGGCTGTGGGGAGAAAGGAACCCTTCTACACTGTTGGTGGGATTGCAGACTTGTGCAACCATTGTGGAGATCTGTGTGGAGATTTCTCAGAAAACTAGGACTAGGGGTCCCATTTGACCCTGCTATACCCCTGCTAGGAATAT
>PVIC010009943.1:0-18138 GCA_004025085.1 Thryonomys swinderianus
GGATGCTAAATCTTCACTGGAAATACCTAATCTATACTTAGCTTTCATGAAATCTACCACTGAAAAAGTCCATACAAACACTCAAATTGTTCCACACACCCTCAGCAGCTTTCCAAGAACGGAACGGAGTATTTGTCTCAGCGTCTAAACAATGGTAAAAGCTCAGCTCCTCGGCCACAGGGCCTGCTTTTCAAAGCCTTTGCAGCCACCTGAGATTCACAGGGAGAGAGAGAGACAGACAGACACACACACACACACACACACACACACACACACGCAGGGCACAGTTCATTCTCTCTGCACTCACCCCACCCTTCCTCACACTGCAGCCCCACGGGTTCCAGGTGTTGGGTCAGATCATTCCTCGGGGTGGGGACCGACCTGTGTCTCTACCCTGTAGCTTTAGAAAGGGAAACCAAGGCCCACACAGGCGAACATCAATTCTACCATAGCTCCAAACTGCTGGCTCCTCCTCTTACTGATCAAATGAAGTCCCACATGAAAGAGCATGTTAACTAGACATGTCACACAGGCTACATATGCCTAGAATGTAGTATAAGGTACACTGTAAAATCAATAAGCAAAGGGCAAGCAACCAACTACACAAATGGGCTAGACTGTAAGTGAGTGATGAGCTCAAGAGAAGGGGCTGTCTCTCGGCCTCATTACCCTTCAAGGAAATAAACGAGAGGTACCTGGTAGGATCTGTGAAAACACAGTACCGGCAAGTATTGGCAACGCAAGGTGATAGTGCCATCACAGTCTTCAAGCTCTGCTGCTGGGAAGGCAAAAGCTGGCACAGTGGGGATGAGGGCTGGCTGCAACCTTCTCTGCCACCCAGCAAGTCCACCCCTAACTCACGCCCACCGAAAGGGCACCCAGCTGCTTCTTATGAGGACATTCTGAATGTTCCCAGCACACTGTTCCTAACAGTCCTTCCCTGGAAACTGCCCAGCTTCCCATTAATAACAGAATGGATGTGTTGGAAAGTACAAATAGATAAATACATGCCAGTCAGCCAGCAGCTAGAACAAGCCAGAACTTCACAACAGCAGATGCTCAAGCCCAGCCTGGCCAACTTCGCAAGACCCCATCCACGAGTAAAAAATAAAGAGGGCTGGAGATCCAACTCACTGCAAAGATGGCACTCTGTGAGAGACCAAGGCTAGCCGGGCACCCGCCACCCACTCACCCCCTGGTGCGTGCCAGAAAACACACAATTCCCCATTCACTCCCTCAGTCCGCACTCTGGCGGGCGGTTTCCTGGGGCAGGCTCGGTGCCAGGCCCTGAGAACATCAAGGTGAGGTGAGTATTGGCCTCCAATCCTGCCACCCACAGTCAGCTCCTGGCCCAGCCTGAAACTCACAGCCCATAAACCAGCGGGGGCCGGGTGGCCTGTGATCACAGGCTGGGGAGGCACAGCTGCTTGTCCCCTCTCCAGGTGCCCTCACCACCAGAGAACCTTTCCAGAGTTTCTCTCCATGCAAGGCCACGCCAGGCACCTGGCATGGATGTTAGGAGCTCCTATGCTGTGACTTGTCCCTGCTGTCCTCTCCCCGTCCTCCTGGGCATGAGCCCCCAGAATGTCAAGTCCGTATCCAGTCCTCCTCGAACCCCAGCAGATGCAGATCCTGGTCTCCAGTCTCCATCCTCCACCTGCCCTGGAAGCAGCTCTATCTTTGATGTTTACCCCACAAACCTCCAAGCTCTCTTCTCTCTCATCCCCGCTGGCCCAGCAGCAAACCCCACTGACTTCACCTTCCAAAGTCAGAATCCGCACTCTCACCAGGCACTCTACGGGTGGCTGTGTGTTTCGGAACCCACTTTTTATTCCCCTGGTCCAAGCCACCCTCACATGGCTCTGTGGCTCGTTGGTGGCCTCCCCCAATTCTCTCCCATCTCTGTGATCTGGGGTTTCCAGAGCGAACCTTTAAAACAGAAGTCAGGCCACGGTCTGCCTCTGCTCCAAGCCTCTGCCATGGTGCCGCTTTACTTTGGAGAAGCCAGCCCTTGCCCACACTGCAAGCTCAACCCTGCCTCTTACCTCTGTGCCCATGTCCCGCAAGACCCAAACATCCAACTGGCTCACAAGGTCGCCTTTTCTGTCCTTGCTACTGTCACCCTTGAAGCTCTTCAGGTCTCCCTTTAACACTGCAGCCTGTTCCCACCAACTTGTCTCCCTTGTCTCTGCCTCATTTTCAGCCCAGCACTCCCCACCTTCTGACACCACACAGTGCGTGGACTGCCACTTACATTTACTGTCCGGGCCCCAAATGCTTTGTTCCCAGGAATGAGTCCTGGAGTTGCTGAACAGATTCTTCCCCCCCAGGCCTTGGTCCTGACGGTCCCCAGCCCATGAAATCCCAGCTTCCCACCTGTCTGCCACCTGGAGCTTCCGCAGCACCTCTGGCCCCACACGGACACCTGCATACATCATATGGTCTCTGGGCTCGCTTCCTTCCCAGGCTTCTATGCTGGAATAAGCCCAGGGACACGGTTCGCGCTGTCCCCTCCCAATGTCCTGAAACCCCAACCCAATGACAACCACTTCCTGCCCACTGCACCCACCCACCGGCTCTCGTTGTGACCCAGCCACTTGCCTGCTGCCTGAGTCCACACGGTGGACACTCCCTCCCTCGCTCCCCTCACAACACTTCCAAGGATTCACTTCCGAGCTCACCATCTGCACTTTAGAGCCTAAGGGATCTCAGCCCCGAGGGTGCCAGAAACACAGGTTTTCCTGGCCTCACTACCAATCCACTCCGGCCTCCAGGTACGGACACGTGACTGAGCTTCACCAACCACAGCTCTCCATCCAGGCTACCGTGCTAGCTCAGATACCAATGCACAACTTAGAGACTTCCTAAGACCTTCAGGGCAAAAAAGGCAGCAGTACAGGCCTGGATGGGGGAGGCCATCTCTGGTCACCACCTTCCTGGCCTGCCTGAGAATAAACTCCAACCGAGATGCTACACCCAAGAGACAGACATAAATCGCTGGTATCAGTTGGGCCCCTGCATGCAGTCAAACCCCAAGCCATCCCTAACATGGATGTTTCCTTTACATGAGCCAATAAATTTTATTTTTGGCTTAATTCTATAGAAGCTGAGCTTCTATCTCTGTGAGCAGGACATCCAACTAATACTATCTACAAGCCCTCCCCCCAACTTTACCCTTTTCAGGAAGCCTTCCCTGGACACTCAGACTAGATCCCCCACCGCGTGACTCTCAGACTCCCCACGTCCGCTGCCGTCTGCCCTCCGTTTCCCACATCTGACTCATGGGCTGAAAGGCTCCGCACTCTTACCCCATTTCCTTTCTTGGAGTCCCACACTTAACACAGAGCTCACACACCTGTAGTCAATTTGTATTTTGGCCACTTCCAGCCCATTTCTTAGATTCTTTTTTTTTTTTTTTTTTTGAGACAGGGTCTCGCTTTGTAGTTCAGGCTGGCTCTGAGCTCACTGTGTAGCCCAGGCAAGCCTCGAACTCAGCAATCCTCCTGCCTCTGCCTCGCAAGTGCTGGGATTATAGGCGTTGAGCCACCATGCCTGGCACTGTGGTATGTGGTATTGATGGCTGGTGGGCATGAGTCTCCATGCCCAGCATTGTATGTGGTTACCAGGGATTGAACTCAAGACCTTGTGCTTGAGAGGCAGGCGCCGAAACCACTGAGCTAACCCTCTGGCCCCATTTCTTAGATTCTTGTTACCGTGAGTATCAGGGCAAAATGGAAAGAGAATACCTCTACAGAAAACGAGTCTGGGTTCCCGGCTGTTTAGCTTTGTGGCCTTAGGGAAACTGCTGTGACACAGAGGAGCAGCTACTTAGTACCCAGGAGATCTTCATTTCACACTGGAGCAGAGCAAATGCTTAATTAAGGCCAGTGCTGCCGCTGCTTTCTCTCCCCAGGAAGAAACCTACTTCCGCCTTTCGCTTCTGTCCCACCACTGGCGCGGGCATCTGTCAACCTGCTGTCTCAGCTACTGTTCAGTGTTGTTGGGTCGGTCATTGTGGCTTAACGTGTTTGATGCCATGCCCAGGGCCACTGCACACAGGAACAGGATTCCCAAGACCTTCTAGAGTTATTGGCTCTCTGCTAATGGAGATGAGTGAACTGGCAGGATATATACCTAAAACCCTTACTGGGGAGAACACACCTGAGAATAGAGCCACCACAGAAGAAAGTCCCAGCTGAGACAAGAGTAAAAGAGACAGTGCCCATTTATCAGAGCACCTGGATACAGCGGTACCTGAAGGTGCTGTCCCTTGGATTTTTCCATTTAGCAGACCTAATAAAGTGTTTTCCTTTTTACTTTAAGGTATTTTGAATTCAGAGCCTCTCATCACAGCCTGACTGACATAGGCACATAGTACACCAACCATGTAAATGGACTTCTCCCAGCCTTCAGTGTATTTTTATAAAAATATTCTGGAAGGGCCGGAGGGTTAGCTCAGCGGTTCCGGCACCTGCCTCACAAGCGCAGGGTCCTGAGTTCAATCCCTGGTGACCACATACAATGCTGGGTGTGGGGGCTCACGCCCACCAATCAATACCACAACACCACAGTGCCAGGTATGGTGGCTCATGCCTGTAATCCCAGCACTCGGGAGGCAGAGACAGGAGGATTGCTGAGTTCGAGGCTTGCCTGGGCTACATAGTGAGCTCAGAGCCAGCCTGAACTACAAAGCGAGACCCTGTCTCAAAAAAAAAAAAAAAAAAAATTCTGGAACAAAACTATGAAGAATTTATTTCACGTTACCTGAAGGTCAGAGTGATGACCTCAGTCACCTAGACAGTCCCACTTCTGCCCAAGGATGTGAATTTGAGTTTCCACACAGGAAGCAGACTCTGAAATAGCTTTACAAAAAGGTTAGCAGGTTGTGTGAAGCTTTTTTTTTTCTTAGACAGTCTTTAGCTAACTTCCCCTTCACCTCCCCCAACCTGTAGTTTCAGACCTGGCTGATTGCAGTACCTTCCTGCCTTTTGTTGTGGATGATTTGTGATGGCGAAGGGCCAAAAGGTGGAAAGGCTTGACCAAGAACAAAGCAAGTACATAATAAACATGTACTGGTTGAAATGTTCCCGAACAAGGCCTAACCTTTCTTTTTTCCTGTGCTTCACCTAAGGCATATTCTCTCCTGTGTCATTTGAGTTTTTTTTTTGAGACAGGGTCTCGCTTTGTAGTTCAGGCTGGCCTTGAGCTCACTCTGTAGCCCAGGCAAGCCTCGAACTCAGCAATCCTCCTGCCTCTGCCTCCAAGTGCTGAGATTACAGGCGTGAGCCACTACGCCCAGCATGTGGTACGTGGTACTGATTGCTGGTGAATGTGAGTCACCACACCCAGTACTGTTGTATGCGGTTACCAGGACCAAACCAGTGACCTTGTGCTTGCTAGGCAGGTGTTGGAACCACTGAGCTAAATCTCCAGCCCAGGGCTTATTAATGATTGGGTGTAGAATTTAGATGAGTGCTACTTCCCTCTACCATATGGGCGATCAAACTCTGGGCAAGTGTTTTAACCACTGAGTGTCTCCCACAGCCTTAGTGGAGATTTTAGGAACACAATTTGCCGCATTCATCTACCCTGCAGCTTCCCTCCGGGACAAACCAGGAAACATTCCTCCTGCTCCTCACATGCTCAGGGAAGCAAAAGAGGCAGAATATCAAAGGTTTCTAGAGTTGCTCTGAACAAAATCACTTCAAACAGACAGATGGGCGAAGTGGCAGATTGGTGTGGATCATAGCCTTTGTCTAATTGCTGGGGGGGGATGGGGACCTTGTAGGAAAGTATTTACACCTGCAGTTACCTGATCACCACCAGGAATCTAAACGCCCCAGGAGAGCCTCAGTTTCCGCATCTTTAACAGGAGTGAAGAACACAATCCTTGCTGTCATGACTTCCTGTCTTCCCCATGGGTCTGGTGCCAGAGAATTGAGCATCTGTACTTCCCACAGCAACTCTCAGGACAGTCACTAGGTTGAGGCCTGTTGTACAGGTGAAGAAACTGAGGGCCAGAGAGGAGGTGTTCGGCCCGGAGTCTCAGCACATGCACAGGGTCCTTAAGTTCTAACCCACGTGTGGTGACGACAGACCACGGACTTCCCTCTGCCTGGCTGTGATATCCCTCCCACTGGCATCACACACAGAAATAAAGCCTGAGTAGGGTGGCTTGTGCCATGTCCTCACTACCCCTTTCTGCACCCCACTAACCAGCAAATCTGGTATTTCAACCTGGGACCGAGGCACGCAGAGCCCACTCAGGTCCTCAGTAACACATCGAGGCAGGACTTCGTGGGGAACGTGTTCAAGAGATGTCAGGGTGCCAGTGAAGACCTGGAAGGTGAGATCAGTAGGAGGGTGTGGGCCAGCGCAGATGGCAGGGTACCAGGCAGGAGGAAGGCAGAGGGGAATCCAGTGATGGAAGACTTCGGGGGAAGGAGCCACAGCGACTGGGCTGGGAGGTGCCTGCTGTGCAGGTCAGGCAGACCCGAGCCAGTCGGAAGGGATGCACAGCGCTTTCACAGCCCCAGCGTTGGGGGCAGCATCCCAGCTAGAGAAAACAGCTGGAGTCCAGGTCCAGCGCTGTGGAAAGCACACTGCAAAATCAGACTGGCCAAGGACTTGCTGGGCGCACAGCTGTGTGCCAAGGAGGCTCCGTCAACAATAACTGAAATAATGAGACCAACAGCGAGATGAGCTGGCTCAGAGCCGGTGCTCGCTCCATGCCTGGGTATTCTATGCACTTCATGGTAGCGCAGTAATCCTCACAGCTACTTCACAACGGCAGTGCTGCCATCACCCCATTTCACAGATGAGGGAGCCAGTGGCCACAGGGCCTGAAGGGCCCACAGCAGGAACGCAGACTGCAGAACATCTTGTACCCATGTAGACTGAGTTCTGCACCAACACTTCATCTCTGCTCTAGGGCACTCAATGCAGGTTTCCCGACAGCAGTGGGGGCAGCACTTGGAAACTTTCTAGAAATGCAGACTGTCGGGTGCCATGGGCGCAGGCTGACAGCCCTCTACCTCCTCAGGACTGTGCCCTGACCTCACCTGGAAGGTCTCTGTAAGGTGCCAGAGACCCAGGGGCACCCAGAGGGAAGAGTCTGTCCAAGGGGCCCCCAGCTCGTAGGGCAGGCTGGGCCTTAAAGGGGGGGACCACTGTGTCTGAGGACAGGCTTTTCACACAACTACCACAAGGGGACCCCACCCCACCAGCTGAACACTGCTCCCAGGGGGTGGGGTATTCAACTCCACTCACTGCAAAGAGGCTGGAGTGAGCATGAGCAAGTCCTTCCCACTGTCTGGGCCTCAGTTTCCCTCTCTGTGAAAGAAGAGGATGGATTCTTTATTTTTTCCATACTAGGGATTGAGCCCAGGATTTCACATTTGCTGGGCAAACACTCTACCCTGTGCTACATCCCAAGTCTTTTTATTTTGAGACAGTTTAGCTAAATTAGCGACCCTGGCTTCAAATTTGAGATTCTTCTGCCTCAGCCTTCTAAGTAGATCTTTTTTGGGTTTTTTTGTTTGTTTTGGACACTGGGTCTTGCTTTGCAGTTCAGACTGGCCCTGAGCTCACAATGTAGCCCAGGCTGGCCTCAAATTCAGCAATCCTCTTGCCTCTACCTCCCGAGTGCTGGGATTACAGGTGTGAGCCACCACACCTGGCTCAGTAGATCCTATTTTAATCTTGCCCCCACCCCGCCAACTCTTAGCCCATGAATATGCACTGCAGATCTGCCACACACTTAACAGAAAATGAATGCAAAGGATGCTGCTCACTCAGCGGCAGAAGCACCCGATGTTAGGGGGCTGCCCCCAGAGGCAGAGTGACCCAACCTCCAGAGTCATGGCCGAGCTGAGATCCCAAATGAAACCAAAGCCAGATGTGCACTTCTGCTGACACCCAGTTTCCCCTTCCTCCCGCAGCCAGAGCCTGCAGCGGGGCGGGCTCTACGGGGACCAGGAGGAGCTAGAACCATGGGGGGGGGGGTCTCGGCCTTCACCTGGGAGAGTCCACACCACCCGTCTCCTGTGCCTGGCCCGGTCCCAGGTTCCGCGAGGTTGGGACGGTTCTGGGACAGGATGTCACACAGGAGCCAAAGGAAGTGGGATGGGTTTCTCATGAGAGAGGAAAAGCTGTGCTGGTGAGTGTGAATGTGTGTGTGTGTGTGTGTGGGCATGGGGAGGAGGAAGGGGAAGTGGTGTGGGTGGAGTGGAAAAAGACAGAGACAGACACAGAGACACAGAGACAGGGAGACCAGAGCTGTGGGGACAAAGATGGAGGGTAGGACAGAAACTCAGCAATTGGGAGAGACAAGGACAGACGGAGACATGGAGGAGATGGCCACCTGGGGGGAGCAGAGTTACTGAGTCAAGGAGAGGGGAGCCAGGAGGATGCGGGATGAGGAGACAGAGACGGGGAGACGGAGCAGAGAGAGACGGGGAACAGAGGTGGGAGAGACATGTACAGGGGGAGAGAGGGGTGAGGTGAGTTCAGGGCAACAGCTGGGAGGGGCCTCCCAGCGTCCCCTTGGTGTTCCCTGCGCCAGGACCCCTGTGCCCATGTCTGAACTAGCACAGCTGTGCCCAGCCACCTTCCACCAAGGCTCTGGACCTCCGGGGAAGTTGTGGGACACTGAGAACAGGGTTACTGCTGGCCTGCCGCACATAGTCCCTGCCACCCTCATAACCACCTGCCAAACACCACCTTCTTCTGGTCACGGCCTACATCCACGGCCCCTCTGCTGTTTACTTTTTTTTCTTTTTTTTTTTTTTTTTGAGACAGGGTCTGGCTTTGTAGTCCAGGCTGGCCCTGAGCTCACTATGTAGCCCAGGCAAGCCTCAAACTCAGCAATCCTCCTGCCTCTGCCTCCTGAGTGCTGGGATTACAGGCATGAGCCACCATGCCCGGCTGCTATTTACTCTTGTTACATGGATTCAATATTTTAAAATATGTTTTCAAAGGAGACTATACTGTAATCTGCTGGCATAAGTCACCAGGAAAATGAATGTGAGAGATGCAGTCCCAGGACTGAGCCAGATCGCTAGGGGGTTGTGCTCTGTGACCCGAGAGGAGGCCAGGCTCCCGAGAGCACCCAGCGGAGACTCCTGGGCGTCACCAGAGGCTCGGGGCACAACCCAGGTTCTCACTGCCTGGCACAGAGGCCCTGCTGTTCCTTAACTCCTGCTGACCTCCAATTTTAACACCCTCTCCTGCCGCCCAGCATGTACACACACACACACACACACACACACACAGAGTTGTGCCACAAATTCTCCCAAGGCTGCCGGGCCACAGTGTCTCACGCTCTCAAACCTTTGCCTCTCTGGCTTCTCTCCCTCTGAAAATCCTTTTCTGCCCTGCTCTACCCAGCCAGCTCCTCCTGGTACAATTTGTACCCCTCTTCCTGGAACCCTGCCCTGACTGCCTCCTGTGTGTGCCCAAATCCCGCCAGGTGCCTGGCCCGGTGTGTCCGCAAAGACTCCCCCACTGCAATGTGCGGGGCTGAGGCGTCACCAGGCCCCAGATTCAGCACGGCCCACATGGACACTCAGTTGCTAAATGGTCGAACAGACAAATGAAAACACGAAGGCCCCAGAACACGCTTGGAGAGACCAAAATCAAAACCAAACTCTTTGGGCCCTGCAAACATCCCAGACAGCAGCTCCAGCCCAACGCAAATCAGGCAACCCGGCTCACGTTGGCCTGGGCTGCTCATGGCTCAGTGACCAGCTTGCGGGCCTCTGCTCTACGACATGGGCACAGAGGGCCCCATGACAGGCTGAGCTAAGGAAAAGCTCTGGGCAGAACTCAGTACCGAGCCCGTGCACACACTAGCTGATATCATTATTGTTTTTATTGAAGGCTCAACAAACCGGCACGTTGTTTAGCTTGAAGGGACCCAAGAGCTGATTAAAGCAGGGGGTTAGCAGCCTTTTTGTGTGTTACTTTCAATTTTGTGCCCCCACAGTTCCCTCCCATCCCCTGCCGGGCACATGCTCTAAGCCCGCTGGAACCACAGACAGCATCAAGCTCTATTTCTACTTTTTTCCTTCTTCATATATACTCAGCATAAAGTTCAACTTCTCCATCAGCCCTAGTTAGGGCCAAGGGTTTAGCTCAGTGGCACAGTACCTGCCTTGCAGGTGCAAGGTTGTGAGTTCAATCACCAGTACCACACACACACACACACACACACACACACACGGAATAAATCAGTAAATAAACCAGCCCCAGTGAGAAATTAGCAACAACCAATAATAAAACATAACAATCATAACAATATGCTACCATAAAAGCTTTACCTTGGGTCATTACTAAGTTAAATAATGGTGACTTGAACACAAGCCCTGTGGGCTCTACCTGTGGGCCTGATGACTGAGACGAGCACTAGCTGACTGGGCAGCAGCAAATGGAGATGTCACCTCCTGACAGCATGAGTTTTCTTCACACCACCCAGAACAGCACAAAATTTAAACTCAGAAATTACTGGTTTCTGGAATGTTCCATTTAATGGTTTCAGTCCATGGTTGATACAAGGCAGATGAAACCACCATTACCAAACCATGCTTGGGAGACTACAGTGCTCCCCTGGGCTGTCCCATAGATACAATGTAATCAACAGACCTGGCTTATTTAATTTTTTTTCTTTTCTTTCTTGAGACAGGGTCTTGCATAGTTCAGGCTGGCTCTGAACTCACTATGAAGGCAAGGGAAGCCTCGAACTTAGCAATCCTCCTGGCTCTGCCTTCTGAATGCTAGGATTACAGTCATGAGCCACCATCCTGGCAATGTGGTATGCAGTACCGGGGTCTGAACTTGGGACCTTGCACTTACCAGGCAGATGCTGGAACCACTGAGCTAAATCCCCCCAACCTGGCTTATTTTAATAAAACTTTATTCATAAAAACAGGTGGTGGAAACACTTGAAATATTTGCCATACACTAGTCCAAAATTCTGTGTTTCAGTCTTTAGGTGCCTTCTGAATTCAGTCTCTCATACAAAAAACAAAACAAAACAAAACACAAAACACAAATGTGCTCTTTAGACAAGCAGCTTCCAAGTCTCCTGGAAGTGGGTTAAAAACACAACCACAGGCCCCACTCCAAACCCCAAAGAATGTGGACTTTTACAAAACCCAGGGGGTTGGTGTGCACTTTTACGCTAGAGAGGCCTCAGGGCCCAACCCCCTGCCCCACGAGCTCAGGTTAGAGATGTGGCGTCAGGAACACCGGTCCTGGCTACTGCACCTCAGGCCCTTGCTGAGAACGCATTCGGAGTCAACCAGAATGCAAGCACTCCCAGGCTGACCACACTGCAGTGAGCGTGAGCACAGTGCCGGCTGTCCCTCAGTAGCTATCTGGCTCCTGCAGGCCACCTCTGAAACTGTGCAGATAGGGGCGAGTCCTACTGCGACCACAGAGGATCAGTCACACTGTTACCTGCTGGGGAGCTCAGCTAGCCCCAGATATCTGTGTGGGTTAGATGGGACTTGACCCAGGGAAAGAGTGGCTCGGGGAGTATGGAATGGGGACAAACTCCTTATCTGTGGAGCTTATAACAGCAGGACAGGTGTCGGGAGGCCTCAGGCAATCTCCAATGTCCTAGAAAAGCGCAGCTAAAAGGGCCCTTGGAAAATACCAGAACTAGTGCTTTTAAAAAAACTGCTTTCAAGGCAACCTAAGTGCTTGTTCAAGCAACACCAGGCAGACCCAGGTGTCTGCAGAGCCTTGGAGATAAGCATCGCGTCAAGAGGGCCCTGCGACTAGGGACAACAGTGACCAGGACATCTTGGGGACAGCTCCTGAGTTTCCCACAGAAGTGAAAAACTAGAGTTTCTAGTAGAAACGTTTGAATACTGGCTTAATTAAAAACAACAACAAAAAAGCCACATAGCCTGGAAACCAAAAACCACAATACAGGCCAAACCCACCTACTTAGCAGATAAGGAAAGAGGTTTGGGGGGACACACCTTACCCTAGGTCTCACAGTGGCTGGGAGGGCGAGCTGGACCGCCCAGGAGACGGAGCGGGGAGGCAGGTCTGAGGAGAAGCCATGCTTGCTCTGTCCATCCAGAAGGGAGTGTGGACATACAGACAGGAAAGGCATGGAGGAACACGTGAAAATAATATTTATAACAAGAACATTTGCTGAACAGTTTCTACATGCTGGGCCTTACAACAGGTTGAGATGAGAAAGGATGGGAAATTAGGAGTATAGATGTTGGATGCAAATCTTGACCTCCACTTCCTGCTGGGTGACCTCTGCCCAGCACAACCTCTCTGTGCCTCCTACTGTTCATCTATCTCATAGACCTGTTAGGAGAATTAAAGGAGTTAGAGTACATAAATCGCCTAGACCAGAACCTGGTACCTCACCAGCTCGGTGCTACTAACTATATTTACAATCACTGTCTCTTGACAGGTGGGGAAGTTAATGGTCCCAATGTGTATGATCCAAAAAGCCTGTCTGACCCTTGGGGGGGGGGGCAGCTTCCGTATGGGCCCAGCACAAATACTTTCTCACCAAACCCCCCTACCCCACAGCCCCACCAAAGTGGCCCCTCCTTGTACTCTATTCTGCAGATAAAAGAAATGAAATACAGGGAAAGCAGCCAGCAGTCCCAGACAGTGGCTACTAAATGGAAGAGCAGGTTCCATGCAAGCCAGTGCCTCCTTGTTTCTACCATCCTGGCTGCTGCCTGGTCATAGCAGAAGCCTGGGTCAGAAGTCTGGGGATACAAGAATTCCCGTGGCAGACTGGCTGGCAGCCTGCCATTGGAGCACGCAGGAATAGATGTTTGCTCTCCTCCAGGCTGGCAGCCCCAGGGCACGTGAGCAGTGCCCTCCCACGTCCTCCCTGCAATTTCTAGGGCTCAGCCCAGCTCTCTGGCCAGCCGCTCTGAGTGAATCATTCCCACAAGCCTGGGGCGGGGGAGACCTAAGAAGAGGTACAGGAGGGGCAGGCATCCCAGACTTTCTCTGGTGTGGCCACCGACAGGGAGGAAGTTTGTCTACAGACATCAATGGGTCTTGCACGCAGAAGGAAAAGGTGGCAAATAGGCAGACTGGGAGCTGCTGCTACCCAGGGAAGCTTCCATGATGCCACATGGCAAACAAGAGCCACTCGGGCCCAAGCTCTCAGAAAGGGCACACTGTGATCACCAGCCCCAGGCTGCAAAGAGGCTGCATCTCACCCACCACTCTTGCTACAAGTTCATGCATAGTTACATCACCAATACGCTTGGAGTCTACCACTCTCACATGCCCACTCCCCACTGTGGCGCACTGAGGCCGATGACAGGGGGAGGGAGGTCTGTGTGTCCTGGTGCTCCCAGATGGGGCATCTGTAACTTAGAACTGCTCAGCTCCAGCCTAGCACTGGCACTTCTAGCCATAAGCAGAGACTTACTTGGGCCCGTCATGTGTCCCACCTCACGTGGCCACCAGGGGAGGTCACCGTCTGAGAGTGCAGCACGGTCCAGGCTTGATTTGGGGGCCACGGGGCAGGCTTTGGTTGTACTGCAGGACACCCAGCAAGGGTCTGCCTGGCCTCCATGATCCTTCAGCTCTTAAGAAGATTCCGGGCTGGCCAGAGGCAGGGAGATATAAGTAATGCCCATCTTCCCTTCACCTCTCCAGGTGCTGGGCGGGGTACCTGGGGCCACCCCACCAACCCTCCTGCATCAGCTGGCATCTTTCTGGAGGAACAGAAGGGTACACACATCTCTGCTCACCATACCACAGGCATGATCTGCCCCTCTCAGTGACAGTCCCAGGGCTGCCCCTAGGGACACAAAGGACACCCCTCATTCTGCTGAGACACTTAAGCTAACGGGAACTACAAAATAGCTAACAACTAACACAACAAGAGCAGTGATATCAAGGATTCTAACTGCCTGAGAGGAGGACACATTTATTTTATTTTATTTTTTTCCTTTTTTTTTGAGACAGGGTCTCACTTTGTAGTTCAGGCTGGCTCTGAGCTCACTATGTAGTCCAGGCAAGCCTCAAACTCAGCAATCCTCCTGCCTCTGCCTCCTGAGTGCTGGGTTGACAGGCATGAGCCACCGTGCCCGGCATTGTGGTATGCGGTATTGATTGCTGGTGGGCATGAGTCTCCACGCCCAGCATTGTATGTGGTTACTGGGGATCGAACTCAGGACCTTGCACTTGCAAGGCAGGTGCCGGAACCACTGAGCTAACCCTCTGGCCCCCAGGACACATTTATTAAAGATTATTGGACACCTCCTACTCTGCTGGTGGGAATGCGCATGAACAGACACTCTGGAAAACCTGGCCAGTTCTTCGAAAATGAAACAGAAAGACCATAAAACCCAGTAATTTCACACCAACCATATACCTGAAAGAACGTTCATAACTATTATTCGTAATGGCCAAAATTACAACTTAAATGTCCCATCAATGGTCAGATGAATAATGTGGTATATCCACATAATGAAATATTATTCAGTCATAAAAATTAAGCAATAATAAAAAGAGAAAAAGAATGAAGTTCTGATAAACTCTACCATGAGATAACTGTGGAAGCACTGTCCTAAATGAAAAAACCAATCACAGGAGGCTATGTGGTGTATGCTATTTATAGCAACACCCAGTATAGGCAAATTCACAAAGACAGACAGTAGATTAGTAGTTGCAATGGATTGGGGATAAGGGTTTGGGATGTGACTGTTAATCAGCACACTGTTTCTTCCTGGAATGGACAAAATGTTCTAAAATTAGACAGTGGCGATCATCCCACAGCTGAATATCTTAAAACCCACTAAAGAGTGTATTTTAAAAGGCCAAATTGTATGGTATGTGAATCATACCTCAATAAAGCTGTTGTAAAAACTTACAAGATTTTTGAAAGTAGGGTGAAACAAAGTCATACACTAAAAGCCATATGTGGCGGAGCATGCCTGTAATCCCAGCACTTGGGAGGCTGAGGCAGGAGGATCACCAGGAGTTCAAGGCCACCAGGCACTACAAGAGACACAGTGTACCTAAATCCAGGACCCTGGACTGTCAGGACACTGTGGTGGAATCAAAGGAGTAAAGGGATGGGGGAAGGGGGGAGAGGGCCAAGGCTCAACCCCAGAGGCAAACACACAGAGAATTAAGTGAGGGAAAAAGTCTGCTATCTTACAACCATCCAGCAGTGGCCAGGACAGCCAGAAAGGGCTTTTGGGAGGTGGAGGTGCAGAGAAGGTTTTTGAAGCATGAGTAGAGTTTCCCAGTCCTCCTGCTAAACATCCCTACAGGACATGAAATCAGGAGGCCTGAAGGTCAATTTCAGTTTTGCCTTATTTCAATTCTGAGTCCAAGCACCACAGGCAAGTGACCTACCTGAGCCTCAGTTTCCCCGTCTGCAGAATAGAAAGGGGCAAAGTGACAGGTGTGGTATCCTCCACTGACTTTACTGAAATGGCTTCCACTCACCCTCAGAGACGACGGTCCTTTGGGTGGGAAAGCCAAAGCTTGACCTCTGTCCACATAAAATGACTTTGCCAGGTCAAGCCTGGTCAGCCTGAGTGTCCCCGCGGCCAAATTGGGCTTCAGGAAGGAAGCACAGTCTGCCCAGTTCACAGTGGGGCCGAGGTTGCCCAGGTGGGATCCTCTAGCCAAACGCACCCCTTCCTCGCACAAGAGGGCTCCCCACCCTGTGCTTTCTGCCTCCACCTCCCCAGCCGGCGATTTCCGCCCCCCACGCCTGCACTCCACCCACGCCTCGCAACTTCACCGCGGCGCTAAGTTAACTTCCACGCGCGCCGACGACCGCCGGGGTCCTCACGCGTCGGGGCGGAGCGAGGGGATCCGAGGGCGGTGACACGCCGCTCCCCCACCCCAATACACACTGCACACACGCGTGCGCGTACTTACACAAAACACACGCGCGCGCGCACACACACGCTGAGCGTCTCCCGGGTCTCCGCGCACCGCTCGGAAAGCGCGCTCGGGGCTCCCGGCGGGCGTGGAGCCTCGCCTCGGACCGCACGCCCGCGGCGCCGCCTGCTCTCGGCTCCCAACCCCGGAGCGAGGGCGCTCTCAGGGCCGGTGGAACTACGGGACCTGAGGCCTCTCGCGGCCACGGGCGCCCCAGCCTGCGCCCCACGTCTGCGCCTGCCCGTGTAACCGAGGCCCCGCGCCGCCCAGGACCACCTACCGTGCCGAGGCCCGCGCACCCAGCCATCCCGGCTCGCCAGCCCCGCCGGGGAGGGGAGCACCCGCGGGGGCGGGGCGGCGCCGTGGCGTCACGGGGCGGGCGGGCCGCTCGCTTCCGCCCACCGCCACGCCCACTCGGGCCCCGCCACGCCCTCTGTTCCGGGACCGGGTGGTGTTCAGGGGCGAGTTTGCAGCCGACCTGAAAGACCTGAGAGTCCGTCTCCTCCGGCCTGGAAGCTCACACCTGCGTGCCGCCTTGCTTTTGGGACCGGTCGCTCACCATCTCCCCTCCTTGACAGCTCAGTTTAACTTCGGTGGGAGTCGTGTGGAATGATCACGGAAAAGGGGTCAGAGGTTATAAAACCTGACCCCAACAGGATGTATTAGCGATGGTTTGAGCAGAGAAGAAAGGGAGGGGCTTCGACCTGTATTCCCGGGTATCAGTGGGTTCCAAGAAGTGGCGATTCCCTACCCTCGTCCTCACCCTGACATTTAGCGGTGTTTGAAGACAGTTTGGTATTTACAGTTGGAGGTGTGAGGGCGTGCTGGATTTTAGGGAGCAGAACCCTGGGGACCTACAGTTCACAGGAGGCCCTCCAACACTCACGCACATCCAGCCTAAAACGCCAGCAATGCAGAGGTCAGGAAAGCGATAAACAGGAATGAAATAAAACTGCCGGCCAGGAAGTCTCAGGTCCCCCTGTCCGTTCCCTCCCCCACCCCGTCTCTATCTGCAGAACAATAGACTCATCTACATATCGTATGCTTATGCGTGAAATGAAAGCTGGGAGGAGGAGAAAGGGATCAGGCTTCTCGGATGAACCTGTTCTCTTTTACCTTCTTTGTGAAAAACCACGCGCGTATATTAACTTTTCAAAATAAATTTCTGTCACAGTTATGACAGGAAACGCGCGTGTGAAACCAAAGCAGGCAGTAAGCAATTTGCCCCTGGTCAAATAATTCATTCATGTGGCCAATAAATAGTTTACCAGGTGGAAATGAAATCCACTGCCTCCAAGGAGCTGGTATAATTATTGGTGTGGAAGCCATAAAACAATATTATTTAGTGTTTATTGAGTGTGTATTAGAGAGTTCCTAGGGCTAATCTGATGGACATATGTATTAAACACTGGCTGGGGTTTTTTCTTTTCTTTTCTTTTCTTTTCCTTTTTTTTTTTTTTTTTGTCTGAGACAGGGTCTCATTTTCAGGCTGGCCCTGAGCTGACTATGTAGCCCAGGAAAACCTGCCACTCAGCAATCCTCCTGCCTCTGCCTCCCGAGTGCTGGGATTACAGGCATGGGCCACCACACTCAGCATTGTGGTGTGTGGTACTGATTGCTGGGTGGGTGTGGGTCACCACTCCTGGTATTATTGTATGTGGGTAACAGGGATCAAACCAGGGACCTTGCACTTACTAGGCAGGTGAGGGAACCACTGAGCTAAATCTCCGGCCCTGGGTGGGTTTTATATTGTGTCTTTGTGGGTAAAGAAATGGAGATGGAAGGAATAGGTTTGAAGGGGGCTTTTGTTCAATAGCACTGTAGCAACAGCATTTGCTAAACCTTATGCTGGGTGTCAAGTTGCACCAGGAAACTGAAGGACCGACTGTAGAATTCAGGGTCCAAATAGGGGGAGCTGGATGCTCCAACAAAATTTCAAGTAAAATGAGCTTGAGTAACTGCCAGGCAGAAGCATGAAGGGAGAGGGGTGTGTCTACAAGGAGGCTGTGATGAGAGCATTAGTACTGGGGACGAGGGGTGCAAGGGCCCAGCAGGAAGGAGAGGAGTGTGGGGACCTGCATACTGAGTGGACAGGATGTGGTGGAGGTGAGAAAAGAGATCAGAGGGATCTGTGGGGCCGGATGTAGTGAGGCTCCGTGGGCTGGGCAAGGAGTGCCAGCTTTATCTCGCAGGTGAGGGAGGGAAGGTGTTCAGCAGGGAAAGGGTGTGGTTAGC
>PVIC010009943.1:18238-44443 GCA_004025085.1 Thryonomys swinderianus
GCCCAGCATTATATGTGGTAACTGGGGATTGAACTCCAGGACCTTGCGCTTGCGAAGCAGGCGCCAGAACCACTGAGCTAACCCTCCGGCCCAAGCCTGGGAAATTTGATGTGACTTTGAAGGTAAATGAAAGAACTTTGTCTTGTCTGTATCCTCAGCTTGGGAACACCCCAGCATCTAGACAAGGCTGCTCTTAGGAGGTCTTCAATCAATATTTGCTGAAAGCAGGAAGGATGGATATAGCAGAAAACTCATTGATTGTAAAGCTCCTTCCAGCTCTGACATTCATGATAATGTGGGTGTTGTACCAGTGACTACACTTTATTCAGTGCCTGCTGTGGCCTGAGCACCTGGGAAGTATCATTCAAGCTGATCATTTACTCTCCCCAACAACTGTGTGTGTGTGTGTGTGTGTGTGTGTGTGTGTGTGTGGTACCAGGGATCGAACTCACGATCTTATGCTTGCAAAAGTAGGCAGCAGTGCTACTGAGCTAAATTCTGGGCCTGTCATCCCAATAGTTATTGAGGGTTTAAGAGCTTTATTCCCATTTCAAAGACAAGGAAACAGAGGTTCCACTGGTAATTTGATGTGACAAATCAAATTTGCTACACGCAACAGCTGGTAACAGAGGTGGAAACACAGACTTGGTCAAGTCTCTTTCAGAGCCTTTCCTAGAGTACTGGCTGCGGGAGGTGGCTTGGCTGTGGGAAGGAAGCCAAGGGAGACAAGTATGTGCCTCTCTTCTCCTTAGAGGGATGTGGGATTTGCATTTCTAGCTGAGTATTCAGGAGCCATGTGGCACTTTTTTTTTTTTTTCCTTTTTGAGACAGGGTCTCGCTTTGTAGTTCAGGCTGGCTCTGAGCTCACTATGGAGCCCAGGCAAGCCTCGAACTCAGCAATCCTCCTGCCTCTGCCTCCCGAGTGCTAGGATTACAGGCGTGAGCCACCACGCCCGGCATTCATGTGGCACTTTTTGATCCAGGTAACTGGCTGACATGGCAACGTGGCTCTAAACAAGATGCCCATCTCTTTAAAACCTCCCAGGGTGGCCTGGAACCAAATCTTTCTCCTACAACCCAATTGCTGTGTGGCCATCAGCATCTGATGCTGTAATAAAAATGGTCAGCGTTTCTGAATGCCTTGGGGGTGGTCCTTGGTGCCCACCCCACATACACAGACTGCCCATGTCTGAAAGAGTGGGTTGCCTGCTAGCACCATGGGTGGGAGAAGATGTTTCGTACCCAAAATGCTTGTCTTCCAAGATCTGCTGCTCAACGATTCAACAGCTGGAATCTAGAATTAAAACACTGTGAGTCCCCAGCATGCCCAGTCATGGAGTGCCATGGCCGCTCTTCAGGGTAAATTCACCACAGATCTTAACATTGCAGTAAGGTTGGCCCTGTGGTACTTGCAAGTACTGCTTCAAAGTTTACTTTCCCACTATCTTTTTTAGTTTTTTTTTTTTTTTGGACATTGAGAACCAGATGTTGAAACTAGAAGTTTCAGTTTCAAAAGAAATATTAGACTTACCTTCATGCGCTGAGATTCTGTCCCAGGTTGCTGGGCAGCTCCTCTTTCAAGGACATGTTGGAACGAGGATCCAGGGCACAAACATTAGGCTGCTGCTCCTAAATTACACGTACCACTAACTGACTTGTTGTTGTGTAATTGTTTCATTTGTTTCTTTTCATCTGTACTATTTTGCTCATGACTTTTATGTTGTTTTTTTTATTACGTGTTTTGTGTATTCATAAATTTGTTAGCAAAATGATACTTGAAAACGAATGACTTCATTATTGCCTTTCGTTTCTTGTCTGTTTTGGGAAGTTCTCTCATTCTGGCAAGGCCCGTTTTTTCCATATAGTAGCATTTGTGAGAAAATGAAAATATCTTTGAGTTGAAAACAGTCCAGAAGATCTGGACCATGGAGGCAAACAAGTTTCAGGTCTGACTTAACTGGTGAGTTTCTAGTGTAGTTTTCTTTTTATAGGGCTCACCAGATTGTCACATCGAAAACTGTTAGATCTAGTTATATCCAGAATGGTTCTTTTAATAAATCTAAAATGAAGATTCTGAGTAATCAGTAGCAGTTGTATTACATTCTAACAGACAGCACTTATCTCCTTTCTTGTTTTGGTACTGGGGATCAAACTGAGGGCCCTGCCCTTGTGAGGCAGGAACCCCTGAGCTAAATCCTTGGCTAGCACTTCTCTCTTTCTTTCTTGTGTTATAAATTGGTGCATTTTGCCATCAGTAGGACCTCACAGTTGAAGAAATGTGAAAACCAAGTTCTTGTGGTTCTGCTCAGCGATGGGAGATTGTGAGAGCCGCATTCACAGTCCCAAGTAACTTAGGACAGGAATCTAAGTAGCATAACTTTGGAATCAGGAAATTGGAGAAACTGGAGAAAAACGAGAGGCTCTTAAGAGACTCAAGGAACATCAGAGCCACAGAATCCCAGCTTGAGGATCACAGAGCTGGGTGGACACTTGGGCTGCTGTTTTCTCAGAGGGAAGAACAAGAATGGGGAATAGAAGGCATCTGGCCAACATTTCCCAGCCCTGTGAAGAAAAACAGAACTAACACTTGTAAGCTCTCGATTCGCCCAGTAATCCTGGTCCATGAAGAACTCTGTCTTCCAGTCTGGGGCGCTGGCCAGATTGGAGAGTGGATGTGCAAAGAATCAGTGACAGTTGAAGAGGAAGGGTGATCTCATGGGAGTCTGAGACCCAAGGAAGAAACCACTGTGGGGTGCGGTGGGATGTGTCAGCCTTAAAGCTCAGAAAAACCAGTGTCAGGAGAACCCACCCTTCTTGCCAGCATCATCTTTTGCCACACTTAGCGTTCCTTCCCAACCCCCACTTTTGGCTGCACAACCACAGAGCTACCACACTCTCCCACCTTGACATACCTTGCTGTGGTCCACCGCATGCTTTCTCAGCCACTCTGCCTTGCTGGTGCCACAGGGCTGGCTACTACCATTGGGCAGGCTGGGCACGGTGCAAGGTTGCCACATTCACCTTGTAGAGATTTGTACCAATAATCTCTGACAGAAAGTAGTAGAATGTCTTGATGGACAGGCATCCTTTTATCATCCGTGCAAAAGTGCCATACGGGCAAAGGAACCCTGTACCATGCAAGCCCCTGCTCTGTCCTTCAAGGCTTTCTTTAGGTCTTGTCTTCCAGGAAGACAATGCCTTCCTCCCTCCAGCTGGCTGGCTTCCTGCATGGATTAATCGTTAACATTAGTCAGTGATAACCATTGATACGGGAGCCAGTAATGCCTGGTAGGGATTTCCGTGTAAGAGATGGTCCAGGTGAAATCTGGGACTACAGTTAAGTGACGTTGAGTCAGATACACAAAAAGGATGTTCTGTTCAATCTTATTGATCGGATCAGAGAGAGGAAAAAAAAATCTTAGTAGGAACAAGCCTGTCTTTCTCTTTTCTCCATAGCCTGCTAATCAGCTGCTTAGTCAAGAAGAAGCCTGTGGGTCCTTTAGCAGGCAGGGTGTTGTGAGAATTCATCTCTCGGCCTCCTTTAAATTGTCCTTAATCTGTTCACATGATGGCCTCCAGCCTGTGGCATATGAGGCTGTTTTTCTGCTTTGTGGAGTGTTATGAAGTCTTATTTACAAATCAATGCATTTAAGCATGATATGATAAGTCTGTTTACATAAAAATGTAAAGTACACAGTGGTCCAGGTGGTAGGCAGATAGGCTAGTCAGTCAGGAGGGTGAGAATTTGAAGGCAGAGATTCACTGAAGCACACAGGCTTCGGGATCAGACTGCTTGGGCTTGAACCTAGATTTATAGCTGTGTGGCTTTAGGAGAGTCATTTCCCAACTCACCTTCGATTTCATCTTATGCTGAAGAGGAATAATTGTAATGCCAGCGTCTTTGAGCAAAAGCATGGTTTGTGTTTTCGTCTGAATTAGTCAGATTTAAAAGCAGATTTCACTAAAACCTGTAACTTTCCACTGTTAGATGCCTAATAGGTAACTAAGAACAGAAAAAGGCTTGGCTTTCATTTTTGTATCCTCGATTACCTTAACACTTAGGATATAGGCATGTTAATCATTTAGGAAAAGGTGGCAAAGTGGGATTTATTAGACCCAAATTTACCTAACCTTATCTCCCCCTTCAGATGAACAATATCAGGATAAGAGATTTAGGGGGCCGCTTAGCTATGCTCAGAAGTCTCCATTGCCCTAAACTTAGGGTCACCTTGATTGTAGCAGAAGCCCACAACTAACACCACCCCAGTAGTCATTTCATGGAAACCCAGTTGACCCTCAGGTCCTGAGGAGTTCCCTGGAGTTATGAACAAGGGCTCAGACAGTCGACCCCAGCCATAAAACGGGTCTCTGTTCTTTTGAGTCCAAATGTCTTGCTCAGTTTCTGAGATTGAAGCCTATTTCCTACCCTTTGTTGGGGGCTGGATCGCTGAGTTATGTTTCCCTTCATTTTCTCTTACCTTTTAATTAAAGCTTTTTCCTGTGAATTGTGACAGGTGCGTCGGTTTTAATTTTCATTGTCAAGGACCTGTACTTCCCAGCAACAAAGAGGGACCTGGTGGCACATATCTGTTCACAGATGCGGGAGACATTGTGGCTTAAGGAACTTTTATTTATGGGAAAGAAGAGGGTGTTGAGGTGGCACAGGGGCTGGGCAAGGGCTCGAGGCAGCACACAGGGTCACTTGGGGGGCTCAGCAGCAAGCACGGGAAAGCAGCCCTCACGATGCCACTGCCTGTCACGCAGGCGACGCACAGACTGCATCTGGGGCTGGAAGGCACCCCACTCGTTCCAGTGCGAGAAGTCGCCAGGCTCCAAGAGGTACTGGTATCCACGATAGCCCGGATACTGATAGCCAACCCAGCTAGAAGGAGAACAAGGGAGGAGTGGAAAGAGCCAGCCTGACTGCTTGACCTCTGACCCTGCCTGGACCGGAAGTCCCCCCCCCTCTCTGCAGGCTGCCGCCATCTTCACCCCCGGGGGCAGGGATCAGGTCCGGCAGGCTCCTCCTATCCGGGTTTGCCCTGGCTTGGAAGACAAAGGTTTCCTCTCTGACAGTCCTTGGTTTCTTCTTCTAACCAGTGGGTATGGCCAGGCCATAGTGGGTTGTTCCTTAAGAGTGTTGGGGGTGGGGGGTGTAGCTCGGTGGCAAAGTGGTTGCCTAGCAGCCCTAAGGCCCTGGGTTCCTTCCCTAGCACTGCCAAAGGAAAGAAGGTTTTGGAAGACGTGGGAAAGTGTGCCTGGAGCAATTTCTTACTGAGCATGTGGTAGGAAGATGAATACACATCCCACTGAAAGACTTGCCATGGGGCTTAGGGAGGAATAGGGTCAAATAAGTGAAGTAGGGTCAGGGCAAATAAGAGGGTTTTTGGAAAATGGGTCCCTGCCTGCATGGTGGCACATGTCTGTATTGTCAGCACTCTGGGAGTCTGAGGCAGAAGGATTGTAGGGTCCAGTCCAACCACAGGTGTCTGTGCAGTGGGGATGTCAGGCACCTGCCTCACACGCTGTCTGAGACTCAGTGGCTGATCCTTTTCAATGGCTGGCACAGTGTTCCGTCCCCGGTAAGCACTCAAAACAATCACTATAGTCAGGGATTCATTCCTGACTTCTCTGATCGCCTCTGCTGGCAGGGTCTTGCCAGGCTTGTCATGGCCCCTGCTCATCCATCCGGGTCCCAGACACACCCATCCTGCCCCAGGCTGCCCCAGCGCAGAGGCCTTGTGTGGATGTCTCTTGCTGGCATCTTCAGATGCTCTATCCTGGGGACCTCGCTTCCCCTGCGAGGCCGAGTAAACTCTCAAAGGCAGGGGTTGTGCCTTCTTCTCTGCCTCCTGTACCGTGCCTAGCGCAGTGCCTGGCTACCTGCCAAGGCTCAGTACACTGCCAATGGCTTGGGTGGCAGGGTACAGGTTCCAGGAAAAGGAAACAGAGAAAGTGAAAGGCCAAGCCCCAGGAGTGTTATAGGAGTTCGGAGGGAGCGTGGGGATGGCCGTGCAGAGGGCTGACCTGTGCCCAGGGGAGACTAGCAATACTTGGGTACCTGGACATAGCGAGAGGGATAAAGTAACCCTCTGGGCCATTGTCCTTTCTCTTTGGCCTCACGAACATGAGTCATGGGTTTGGAAGGCTTCAAACCCTGGACAGTGGGCTTTTTAGATGAGAAGGCCTCGTGTGCCCATTGTACAGCTGATAACGCTGAGACAGGGAGGGGTGGCGCTCTTCCAGTCCTCTCACTGACAGCAAGGTGAAGCCCTCTTGGTAGCTATTCTCCTCCTCCTCCCGGTATTCGGGGTTCTCTGCACGCTCCCCACTCTAGACTTGTGTGGACTTATCTGCCCACATCACCGCTGGACCCCTGCCCTGGGTCCTTCAGTCCCAGCCCGGCTCAGCAGCCGCCATTCTCCCCACGTGCTGGCCTTTTAGAACCAATTTTTACCAGATTTGCTCACACTGATGCACAATTCCCCCAAGTCTGACTCTCCTCCCCGAGGGATGAGGCTCTGGATGAGGCTTTGTTGGCGGAGTCCGGACACCAGCACTGGGAGCCCTGGGAGGAGCCAGGCTTTTCTAGGAGCCTGATTGACGGCGTCACCTAAGAGCACAGCCGGCAGCAGAGATACTTACCTTCCGCTGGAGACCCTCACGCTGCCCACGCGGTCACAGAAGCCGTAGACCCAGAGGCTGGGCACGTCGTCCTCCTGGATCTCCATGGTGTTGCCCTTGAAATTGGCTCCTTCGAACAGGCAGATCTTGTGCTCCTGGGCGTCCTAGGAAAGGAGAGCTGCATCAGGAACAGGAAGCGTGAACGGAGTGTAGAAAGGGAGGAGTGGCCTAGTGGGAGGGAGAGGCTGAGCAGGCCTGGGCCTCATGGGACTCTCCTGGGCTCGCTGGGGAGAAGGGTAGCAGCCCCCAGTTTTAACATGGTCCCAAGGATGAAGGGAGTCCACACACAGCCCGGGGCACATTGCTTAACCCGCAGAGTGATCCAAGCCATGTTCACAACGTTGTAGAGGTTCAGCGAGGTCAAGTTTCAGAGCCAGTGAACCCGTCCGTGACACGCCTCATTCCTCAGCCCAGTCTGCATCTGTGCACCATCGCGCGTGTCACTGAATAAAGTGACGAACAGATCCCGGGGTCAGGGATACTGGTGGAACTGAGCCGAGTTGGAATCCGGACCCTGACATCTGTGTGTTGGTACCTTTGGGGACCTTACTCATCTCTCCGAACCTCACTTCTTACCTTTACAGTGGGGTTACGATAGCCTCACACGTGGGCTTGTGAGTAATGATTACTCAACTCATGGTTGAGCAATGACTGTGAAAGGTCCAGCCTTGGGTTTGGGTGCACGAGCTTACACTGATTGTTTTGTTTTGTTTTGTTTTGTTTTGTTTTCCAGTACTGGGGACAGAATCCTTGGCCTCGTGTGAACCAGGAAGTGCTCGGCCACGGAGCTGCACCTCCAGCCCAGGACAGGGTTTTAGCGCTATAGGTCCTCAGGCCTCAGGTTTTCAACTGATCTGGTATTTCCAAGGGCAGCGATTGGCCCTTTCCAAGGAATAAAACCTGCTACAGGCCCAGGGATGAAGTGCCGCAGGGAGGTGCCCATGCGCGGGCCAGAGGGGTGCCAACTTCAAGCTCTTTGAGTCCACCAGGCTGAGTCTGAGTGTGACCTGTTGCTGAGATACTGTGTGGCCTTTGCCCTTCACTTTCCACTTCTGAACCCCAACTTCCTTGTTCTTAGTATATTATGAAAACTTCTGTCTCCTAGAACTGTTGCAGGATTCCATGAAATGCAAGAAAGCACATGGTGTACAGTAGGTGCTTAACACATGGTACACTTATTTGCCACCAAGAAGCAAGAGGCCAGGTGTAAATGCATCCATCTATGAAAGATTCAAAAGAAGGTTGTAGATGAAGTAAGAGTCAGCTAATTCTTCCAAAGGGAAGAAAATTGGAACAAGGAAAGCTCCACAGGAAAAGGGATATTTAACATGGGCTTTGGAGGTTAACCAGGGGTGTGCACAGTGGAGAAGAGAGAGGGAGGGTAAAGAAAGACACAGAGCAGAAGAGAAGGCACAAGAAAAGGTGGCAGGTTTGAATATGCATGGTACATGTGCTGAAAAGTAGGCATCCGTGCGGCCAGAGAGTAAGAGGGGAAGTGTGGTGTGAGGCAGGGATGCAAATGCCGGGCACCTTTGCATGCTGGGAAAAATGCCTTTGGTATGACTGCTAGTTCACACTAACCTCTTAATTAGTACTAGCTTTTATTTATTTTTACCAAAGTCTCAGGAAGTTAAGCCAACCCATGGCTCTCCACTGCTGGAGGGGCCAAGACCAAACTCCTCACCATGGCCTGTGAGGCCCCACGGGACTGGGGCTCTCCCCCAGCCCTGCACCCCTCTCCCCTCTGCTCCCTCTGCTGCAGCCACTCCCCGGTTTGTCCCTGAAGGATCCCCCACTGCCAGTTCTTCTCATGGCCAGTGATTCCCAACCTTCTAGACTTGTCTAAAAATTAAAATTCTAATTTGTAACCAAGAATAATACTAATTTTCTTTTGGAGCACTGAGGATTGAGTCCATGGCCTTCGTACTGTGCTATATTCCCAGTCCTTTTTTTTGAGACAAGGTCTTGCTCAGTTACTAAGTTCCCCTGGTTGTGTTGAAAGGTTCAACCTTCCTGCTTCAGCCTCCAATAGTACTGGGATTATAAGCATGCACCACCATGCCCCAGTTCCATTACAAAAATATTAACGTTATTTTTACATTCATTTTTTCTATACATTCAGAACAGGTGTGTATTTCATACTTACAGAGCATCTCCATGTAGAGTAACCAAAATTCAAATTCAGTAGACACTGAATTCAAATTCAGGGACTTTTAGCTGGTGTCCTCTTTATTGGACAACATAGATCTAGAAAAATGGTGGTGAACCTTTTAGAGGCCAAATGCCAAATTGCAACCCAGGACTCATTTACTCTTCATAAAGTGGCAATGCTGCAATTAAACCTGAATCCTGAGGTTTTTGTTTGTTTGTTGTTTTTGGTTCTGGGGATCGAACTCAGGACCTTGCACTTGCCAGGCAGGTGCAGTGCCATTGAGTTAAATCCACAGCCTGAATACTGAGATTTTAGTTGTTTTTTTTTTTAAAGCTCTACATTAGGATCTTTTAATTTAAAATCTAAACACAATAACATGTCTGCCATAGGTTCCCCAACAGTGTTCTAGAAGTTACGGGGAAATGCTCTAATGAAGGCATTTTCCTTCAATAAACTGCCTTAAGCTAGACAGTTATGCAAAAGCCATTTGATGATTGAGAGATAAACTTATGAATTATTTTTTCTTTTTTTGAGACATGGTCTCACTATCTAACTAAGGGTGGCCTTAAACTCATTATGTAACCAAGGTGATCCTCCTGCCTCAGCCTCCCAAGTGCAGGAATTACAGGCATGTGCTACAGTGCTCAGCAAACCTTACAGATAGTAATTTAGTCTTGAATTCTGAGAAAAGTATGGCAATACTCTGGTTGTCTAATCCATGAAGAGAAGTGTGGTGATGCCAAAGCAGCTGCTTGCTGGCACCTGGCACCTCCAATGGACATTCATAATAATCCTTCATGAATATCCCATGATAGAAGACAAATGTTGGGTTCCATCAGAGACTGGCATTGGTGATTGGCTCATGATTCATAATTCAGGAAAAATTAAAGCACATGGGGATATCTGCCTTTATCTAGATGGATTCTTCTTTATGCCAACTCCAATATTATGAGGCTAATTCAGTGTTTTATTATCCAGAGGCTCCAGATGCTTCCTCACAGCATCCCCTTCTAGGCACTGCACAAGTCTGTTTAACGATTTGCATGACACTGGTTTTTTTTAAATTTAGATTTTGAGACAGGTCTTGCTATATAGTACAGGCTAGCCTTGAACTCACTGTGTGGCCCAGGCTGGCCTCAAACTCCTTGTGATCCTCCTGCCTCAGACTCCTTAGTGCTGGTATTATAAGTGTGTGCCACCATGAGCAGCTTGGATATTGGGTTTTAAGACCAAGAGGAAGTAATGTGCGTTCTTTAAGGAAACTGTGGAATTTTTTTTTTTTTTTTTGAGACAGGGTCTTGCTTTTGTAGTTTAGGCCGGCCCTGAGCTCACTATGTAGCCCAGGCAAGCCTTGAACTCAGCAATCCTCCTGTCTCTGCCTCCTGAGTGCTGAGATTACAGGCGTGAGCCACCACGCCTGGCACTGTGGTATGCGGTATTGATTGCTGGTGGGCGTGAGTCTCCACACCCAGCATTGTATGTGGTTACCTGGGATCAAACTCAGGACCTTGCGCTTGCGAGGCAGGCGCTGGAACCACTGAGCTAACCCTCCGGCCCAATCTGTGGAATTTCTAACTCTAGAAGGTGGAAGGTGGGTCCAACCTCCACAGCAGAAGGAAGGGAGATTGCTGGACTTTATCACTTCACAGCATTCCCAGCTCAGGACCGGTTATGGATCTAGTGCGTTGGATGTTGCTGGATCCACGGGCGCAAGATCCTCCTGCTCTTTGACAATCCAGGGCTCCCCCAGCCCCCTGCCCATTTTTTTCTCATGGCAGAGCTCATACTGTGGACTCCTGCCCCGCGGTGACTCACTCACCATCCTCACAGGCCGGACGGACATGAGCCGGTCGCTGCGGTAGCTGCTTGACCAGGTGTCCCAGCGAGGGTACTCGCCCTTTTCCAGAACGAACATCTCCCCACGAAAGTTGGACTGCTCAAAGGCGACCCAGCTGGAGAGAGGAGGATGAGGAGGGGTAGAGGCAGAGAGGAGAAAGATCATTAGCAGATACTCTCTCTCTCCTTTCTTCCTGTCTCCCTTTGCAAAGCAGCCCTGAGGCCAGCTAGTTGTGTGACCATGGGCAAGTGGCTTCATCTCTCTGAGCCTTGCTTTTCCCGTGTAAACTAATACACGTATTTTCTTGAAGTTGATTAAAAAAGTTCGAGAAATAATATGCATAGTTATCGGAGAAAAGTATTTTTGCAAAGGTAGGACTGACACAGGCTGCGAGTACTTCAGGGACCTAGGGTCAAATAACTCAGGTATTTTCTGGTACAGCCTGATTACAGCTCATGTGTCCTTAATATTTACTAAGCCCTCTCTCTCTCTCTCTCTCTGAGACATGGTATCACTTTGTAGTTCAGGCTGGCCCTGAGCTCACTATGTAGCCCAGGCAAGCCTTGAACTCAGTAATCCTCCTGCCTCTGCTTCCTGAGTGCTGGGATTACAGGCGTGAGCCACCACGTCTGGCACTGTGGTATGTGGTACTGATTGCTGGTGCTGGTGGGTGGGAGTCACCACTCCTGGTATTATTGTATGTGGTTACTAGGGAACAAACCAGGGACCTTGAGCTTGCTAGGCAGGCACCGGAGCCACTGAACTAAATCTCCAGCCCACTAAACTCTCTTTTTGTAATAAAGAAAGAACAGGCCCAGGTTCAGAGCCTTGGATAGCAGTAAAATACTGCTGATTTGTTTTTAGTATCAGTTATGGATATATTTGACTTTAAAGGGATATTAGCCTTCTGTTTATAAAAAAGTGATCCAAAGGTTATTTTTAAATGCATATATTCAAAATATATGGGCTTGTGGTTTAAATAAAATATATTAAATAGTTAATAGTTCCAGAGGCACACAGTGATAGAAAAACTGATACGAATTTGGTAAAGACCAGAGTGGCATCTGGAAGACACTCGGTGCTTCGGGGTGGGTGGGACAGTGGGAGGGAGCCAGTGTGATATCTAATCTCAGATGCCTGTGTGAATCAACATGATGTGGTAGTGCAAAGGAAGGCATTTGGTCTTTAACAAGGACAAATTAGACATCTGAAAATGAGGCTTCTCCTGGCATCCCAATACAGTTGGATTAAAGATGGAAGCCGGAAGTTGGAGGAGAAGGTCAACGAAAGGGCCCTGGGCCTTTGCTGTCCGTCAGTTTGGGAATTCTTAGGGAGCAAGAACATGCCGAGGGCACACTGACACCAGCATCGCCTTCCTGGGGACCGTCCTCTCCCCAGGCAGAGATGGCAATCATGAGACCTCTGTGGGTTGAGCTAGAATGGGTCCCCAGAGTCTCAGGCCTTTGTCTGAGGGATGGGCCCACCACCCTGGAGGGGCGGAATTGAAAATGGGGACTTGCTGGGGTTTTTTGTTTGTTTTTTTGAGACAGGGTCTCGCTTTGTAGTTCAGGCTGGCCCTGAGCTCACTATGTAGCCCAGGCAAGCCTGGAACTCAGCAATCCTCCTGTCTCTGCCTCCCGAGTGCTGGGATTACAGGCGTGACCCACCACGCCCAGCTGGACTTGCTGTTTTGAAATAAAGTGCAGTTTGCCTCAGATCTGCCTGGCCTGGAGTCAGAAGGATGGATGGATGGTAGAATTGATAGGTAGATGAATGAGGGAAAGGCGGATGGCAGGTGGATAGATGGTAGATGTCTGGGTGGATGAACCTCTGGATGGATGGGGAAGTGAGTGGATCATGGATGTGAGGATACAAAGATGCATGGGGGGCATTTGAAAGGTAGAAGCATGTAGGTGTTAAGCACAGTAAGAAGAAGGAAAGAGCAGGATGCCAAGTTTACAGATGTGGAAACTGAGACTGGGGGGTAGAGTTCCCAGCCTAAGGAAGCAGTGGTGTGGAAGCACCACCCTCCCCCTCCCCTCCTCTTCATTCTTTCTCCCCACAGTCCTGCTGGCCTGGACCCAGCCCCAGGCCCTGCACCATAAGCCCATTTTTACCTGCTTCAGGCACACAGAGCAGAGACCAGCTGTGTCTGTGTCTCCGAGGAAAAGTAGTTTGCATTTGAGTCATCAGCACCAAAAACAGCCTGAAACCCCAGGCTGGCCACATCCGGCAGTTTCTGTTCCCAGCTGGGCTCGGGGGGGTGCAGGCAGGGCTGTTAAACACACCAGGGTGGGTGGGTGCAGGAGGCAGAGTGGTCCCTGGGCCGGGTAGCTTGTCTGTGTACTCACAGGGCGCTGGAGGGGTACTGGGGCCTCTTGGGGACTTGCTGTATGTGGATGCCCACAAAATGCCAGCTCCATTCCGCATTATCTCCTACAGACTTGAATAATCCTGTGTGGGTGAGTAGGGCCTATGCTTCTCTCCATTTCAGAGAAGAGGAAACTGAGGCCTGGAGACCAAGCGAGGCAGACAGGAGTCTCGGGACTCAACCCGAAGTAGTCTGCATTCAAAGCCTCAAGCTCATCCCATTTCTGCTATGAGCCCGAGGGACTCTGAGTTCTGACTGACCATTCCTCTGGGGGATGGGAAGGGGGAAACCAGGGTGGTTTTGTCCTGGATTGGCCCAGCGCCCTGCCCTCCACTCACGGGGCCTGGGGGCACAGCTGATCTGTCTGAGGGACAAGGACTCCTGCTTTTTGTGGGCACAACAAAGGCCAAGAGATGTCCAGATTTGGGCCAAGCAGGAAGGCCTGGTGCTTAAGGGTGCTAGGGATAAAATCAGCCAACCTGAGTCAAAGGCTGGCCTGCTGCTTATCACCGGTGACCTTTGCCACTTGTCTGAACCCTGCAGAGCCTGATTCTCCACCCACAAAATGAGGATAAGAATGGCCTTTTCCTTTTCCAGCATGGTATGACCACCAGGAGCAGCCCTGGCCTAGTACCTGGCTCCTCCTGGATGCTCTGGGCCACATGATTTCAGGAGAGGGGACAGCACAGGGACACACAGCTCTTTGGCTTCTTCCCGCCCTCAGCAAGGGGCTAAACTTCCTGTCTGCACCCCAGAACCATGGCTCATGGTCAGTGCGACCTTCACGCACGGGGTCCCTGCCCAGAGCCTCGGTCTCCACATCCATGAGGAGGGAAGGACGGTCACCCTTCCCTCTAGGTCTGCGGTGAGGACTGGGAGTAACAGAGGCATCGCGACACTGTCCGGGCGCGGAGGTGGCTCCTGCCAAACGCTCAGCTGACCCTGTCGAGTTATCCTGCACTCACGGTCCGCAGGTGACGATGAGGCTGCGCACTCGGTCGAAGCCGCGGTCCCCCAGGTTCAGGCACTCTCCCGAGAACTCCACCCGCCGGCCCTGGAAGTTTTCCTGCTCGAAGACCACCAGCTGCGAGAGAGAAGCCCCACACCGAGGGCACAGAGTAAGGGGGACAACCCCGTTCTGTGCCCCTGAGGTCCAAACAAGCCGAACCGAGGGGGCTGGTTGGTGAAATGATCGTGTCTCCACCTCCCACCATGGGGCTTCAGAGCCGCCAGCCCAGGAGCAGGGTGGGGGCGGGGCAGGGTGCATGTCTCCCTCTCAGGCCGTTCCTATTCCTGCGTTGCTTCTACAGGACTCGCTGCACGCATGCCTGTCCCTCTCTGGGGCCCTCACTGCTGCATTTGCTCCCTAACTCATGGTTCTGCCTCCATTTCAGGCTCAGACATCGCCTGCCCAGTCTCCGCTCCTCCAGCCGGCCCCGTGTTGGGTCTTGATTTCGAGCCCCCCTTGCTCACCCAATTGGCAGCCCGAGGGTCACCATGGCAAAGTCACTTCTGTGCTTTCGGGCTACTCCGTCTCCCTCTTCCCCTTTCTCCAGCCCCTACAAGCACAGTGCTCTCTGGGCTGCTCTGTGTCTGTCTGCGGCTCCGGATCTAGGAGATGCTCGCTAATCTTCATGCCCAGCTCCGTCAGCCTCGCCCTGCTGAGCCTTGCAGCTGGGTTCTTTATCCTCTTGCTGTTCCAAGTTGGGGAAGCCTGGCGGTTCACTTGAACTGAGGCAGCTGCCCATTCCCTCGGAGCCTCGGTTCCCCTGCTAGGACGGGAGGCTTCCCCTGCCTGCACCGGGCACCCCTGCTTCTGCGCTGGCTCCTGGCCAGGCTCCTGTGCGAGAGCCGGGGACAGGGACGGGACCATCCTGGCCAGGCTGGGTACCGTGGGCTGCGTCTGTCATCCCAGCCATTTGGGAAGCTCAAACAGGATACTCTCATGTGTCCAGGAGTCGGAGGACAGCTCGGACATAGTGAGGCTTGTCTCCAAACAAAGGAATGATTACCCGGGCACACTGTGCCACCACCTGGAAGAAGGTCCTTCCTCGGCAGGAGAGTGGCAACCTGCCCTGGACCGTCACAGTCACAGAGCAGCCAGAACAAATGACTCCTGCGAGCTCACCTAGATGGAGCCATGTTTGGGATCGCGTAGTCAGAGATGAGAAAAGAGCCAGGATAAGCACAACCACCATGTTTCGATAAACTAAACACACGTCACACTTTTAAAGGAATAGTGTACAACCCTATAGAAGTACACAGCAAGCAGACCATGAACACAGGAGCGAAGAATGGCGGTTCTCTGGCAGCTTAGGTTCCAGGAGAGGATTTTTATCACATCCTGGCGTTGTGTGTGTACTGGGGATGGCACTCAGAGCTTCATGTGTAACAAGCAAACATCCTACTGAGGAGCTACATCCCCAGCACTTTTTAATTTTTACTTTGAGACAGGGTTTTGCTAAGTTGCCCAGGCTGGTCTTTAACTTGTGATCCTCCTCTGCCTCAGCCTCTGGAGTAGCTGGGATACAGGTTGCACCACTCCACCCAGGAAAGCCTGGGTTCTATATGGACAGTGGGTTTGCAGGTGCTGGTTGGATTGTTAAAATCAAATGGAAATGACTGTTCAAATAAAACTACAGCAATGAAATCCAGCCGTGAGTGGACCATGTGGGAACATGCCGTGAGTGGAAGGTAGCCAGCCGAGTCTGCACCGAGACCAGAGCGGAATGAAATCCAGTCCCCGGCGATGCCTTACTCCCCAGGGCCTTTCCAGCCTGGAGCTGTCTCCTGGGGGGGATGAGGCCAGCCTGCCCCCCCACCTCTCAGCAGCCCACGGCAGCCCACGGCAGCCCTCTCTTCCTGCTCTTGGCTGTGACACCCCCCTTGCAAGCTTCCTCGGGCTGGCCCCAGCTGTCACCCTTCCTTCAACAGTTAAGGGCCACGTTTCCGTTTCATTTCACAGCTCCAGAAGGGCCCCTTCCTCCCAGGTGCGCTGAGACCCTCGACCAGCCTCGGATACATGTCCGGGGAAGAAGGGTGGGAAAAGCCAAGGAGAAGGAAAGAGGCAGAGGAGGGAAAGGATGGGGAGGCGGAGGATCAGGGGAAGAGAAGAGAAAATTGGCAAAGGAGAGTTAAGACGTGGGAAGCAGACACGGGGGGAGGAGGGAGGAGGAGAGGAAGGGGCAGAGGAGGGAAAGGAGGAGGGACAAGAGGAGAGGAGGAGGAAGAAAGGGAACCGCAGGAAGAGGGAGAGGAGGGAGAGAAGGCGGCAAAGACGGCGGAGGAGCTACGGGGAGGGCAGGAGGGACCCAGCCGAGCCACCCCATGCCCGCGTCCTTACCCTGTAGCTCCCGGGCGGCAGATCCCCCACCTTGGCGCTGGGCATGGGCACAGATGCTGGGGCCAGGGCGGGGCCGGGGCCAGGCGCCGGTGCTGAGGGTGGGGCCCCCTTGCTCTTGGCATCAGGCGCTGGGTTCACTGCCGCTGTGGCTGAGGCCTTTGCAGCCTGAGACATGGTTCCCTCCTGCAGAGCCCGGAAAGAAACCTCTGGCCTCCGTGAATTTGGGGGTGGCAGCCCCACGCAGCGCCCTGCTCTCATACCCCCTCACCCTCTGTTTCCAAGCTCCTTGGACTCATTTCCTCTCTTTCTCTTTGGAGGTATAAGGCTGGGAGTGCTTTTGCTCCATCCTGCTTCTCAGCCAAGACCTTCCCGTTCAGGCCTCTGGCTCCTCTGACACCTTCCTCCAGGCCTCCGACTGTGCTCTGCCTTCTTCTACTTTCCCCTTGGGGGGCTTCCTTGGCCCCCTTCAGTCTTGGCCCCACATCACACTTGCTTGTGGGTGCAGCCTCAGTTTGCCTTCCCAGATGGAGAGTAGTGGGTAGCTGCATTTGGGAGGCCTTGGGCATGCCAGGCACCGTCATGAACATTAATGTATGCTTCTTGTCCTGTCCGTAACCCGGAGAGTGATGGGTCATTGTGTCCTTAACCTGAGCTAAGTCTTCTAAGCCTGGGAGAAAGGTGCCCTGCCTGGGCCGCTCAGCACCAGGCATCCATTTTCAGCTCCAATTCCCACCAGGTAGACCAGGCAAACTGGCATCCAATGCTCTGCCTGGCATTTGACCCCCCCCCCCAGCACTGGCTCGGGGCCTGGCTCACAGGAGAATCCCATCTAACACCTGTCAGAGACTAAACGCTGTGTGTGCACATCTTCACACCCAGGCAGCTGCCTCTGGCCTCCTCTGGGGACAGGAGCCGGCACAGGCCTGGCCTCGGGCACACAGGAGACCCAGCGGGGATAGATTCACTTCACATCCTGGGCTCCAAGAGCCAGCACTGCAGCTGTGCAGCGCTGGGTGGAGAGGGCTTTGGTCTGGGGACAGAAACTTCTGAGTGTATGACCGACCCCTGGATATTGTTCTAGGGGGAAAATAAATGCTCCCTTTACCTTTGCAGACAGCTGGAGGTCACAGCCAGCAGGTTCTAGCTGATTCCCGACCTTCCCTCTCTCCCGCTGGGGAGAGCAGGCTCTTCCCCAGCCTCCCTTGAGGAAGGCTGCGGCCACCGGCGCATCCGCTGCCACTAGGGCAGGTCGGACATCAGGACCCCATCTGAGGCTTCCGGCCAAGCCTGCCCCGTTCTGCGCAGCACTGCTGCAGGGGTAGGACCGCCCGGAGCCTTCCTAGACCCGTACTCATTCTTCTACCCTCTTCCTCCTCATCATTATCTTTTTCTTCTTCCTCTTCTCTCTCTTTCCTGTCTCAGTGTTTACTTCCATTATTTCTCCCCCACCTCTTATTCTTCTCTCTTTCTGTTTCTCTCGTTGGATTCTGTGTACCTCTCTGCCTGGCTGTCTCTGTCAATCTCTCTTCCATTGTCTTTTTTCCTCCTTTCTCTGCCCTTTTATCTTGTGTTCTCTGGCTCTCTGCTGCACCTCTCTCTCTCTCCCTCCCATCCCCCCCTCCCTCTCTCTATTTCTCTCCTCCCCCTTCAGCTGTTGGTAGCACGGTGGCTTCTCTCTTACCTGGGGACTTGCTACTTTCTGTTGGAGGACAGGCTGTGCTCTGGGGACAAGAGGCCGACCCCCCATTTTATAATCTGGCAGACATCAGGCCCTATAGTGTGGGGCACAAAGGGGGTGCTGGCTCAGCAGGCCTGAGAGGCTGGGGACCAGGCAGGCCTCCCTGGTTACTGCCGAGAGCAGCACTTTGCATTGTGAGTTGAGTACAGGGCAGAAGCCTGGGCCAACTGGTCACCCTGGGCCTCCTGCTACCCTGACTCTTCTCTCCATGGCCACAACCATGGGGCCGAGGGTCCCTGCTGGATCCAGCACAGGATAGTAAAGAGGAGGCCCCAGAGGGCAGGAGACCTGGGTTCAGCTCCTGCCTCTACCAGGAGGCACTGATGACTTTGGGAAGTTCTCTGGCTTCCCTGCCTCTGCACCTGCCATCACCAGTGACCTCCAGTGTCCCTGGTGGGTGCTGCACAAAGGCAAGGAGATGCAGCAGAAATGGCCTACAAAGCAAAATTGGGCTCTCACCGCCCTTTCCTTGCTAAGCATGGCACCAGTGCTTTGCCCTTGTCACCTCTGTCAATCAAGCTGCTAACTGGGGTGCTCGTGTTATACCCATTTCACAGATGAGGAAGGCCAAGGCAGAGATTTCAACATGGAGAGGTCAGGTAGACAGGCAGAGTCCTGCTCTTCATCTCAGTGCATCTGGTCTCGGCCCTGGCCTGTGGCCCTCATCCCCCTCTCAGACCTGGAGTCTCCTCATACTCAGGTGGGCTTAGTATCCACGACCTGGGGCTGTTCCTTTGCCCACACTGGGCCCTGTCCCTGCCTGGAGTCTCTGTGGGCTCCCTCATCAGAGCTGGTGGCCAGGGATATGGCAGCTGCCTTCGACTCCATTGCATCTTGCTGGCCTCTGGCCCCAGCCCCTGGGTAGGGCCTGGCCAAAGTGGGTCTCACTTTGGTGAGAGTGGTGAGTGGGTTGGTGACTGAAGGGGCACTCCAGTGGCGCGTAACAGGAGGTGTGGGGGACACAAGGAAACCCAGGTCAGGCGAGAGACGCTGAGGACAGCAGAGAACGACAGACAACAGGGTGGACAGACAAAGGAACAGGGGGGTGGAGAGGAGATCGGTGGTGAAGGAGAGATTCAGAGAAATGGGGTACGAAGTGGGTCCGAACGGACTCTACACCGAGCAGCAGATGTCAGAGCCCCTGCAGCCTGATTTCTTGTGTCCCAAATGGTGAAACGGAGGCCCCAGCAGGACAAATGAGTTCCACAGTGTCCCACGACAGGAATTCACAGTGGAGCGGGGCCAGAGGGACCTAAAAGAGTCACTCGGCCAGGTCTCTTGTAGGCAGAGCCCCAGCAGGGTATGTAGGAGGTATCTTATCAGTTCCCTCCTCACTTTTGGGGCTCTAGGGTCCCCACGGACTCCATCTCTGCCTTGTGATCCTGATGGCGTGGGGCCAGCTCTGCCTCAGCTCCTGCCTGCTCCCAGCCCCCCACAACCTCAGTCTCCCCCTTTCATCTGGAGCCAAGGCCTGGGAGGGTGAGGCAGGAACCGTGGGACAGGATGAGACAGGGCAGCCACTGGAATGGGGGCCAAGATGCCTGCGGCGGGGCCACCCATGGCTCTGGGCCCTGAGGCTGGGCTGTCTGGGCCAGTTCAGTGCCCTTCTTGGCAATGAGCCACCCACCGAGGGGTGGGTGCAGGGATGGGGGGGACACCGTGCTTTGTGCCTCTGCTGGGAGACTTTGCCTGGGCAGGGTTCCTTCCAACTTCTCTCAGAGGGTGGAGCCTCCAGAATCAGCCCCATTTATAGATGAGAAACTGAAGCGATTGCTCTCCTCCTTCAGCCTGCTTCCTTCTCTCTCAGATGGGATCAGGCCTGACACCTTTCTAACTCCAGAAGCCAAGAACTTACTAAGTCCTTTGCAAGTGATTATTTAATAATGAGCGCTTTTTTTTTTTTTTTGAGACAGGGTCTCACCTCGTAGTTCAGGCTGGCCCTGAGCTCACTAGGTAATGCAGGCAAGCCTCAAACTCAGCAATCCTCCTGCCTCTACCTCCTGAGTGCTGGGATGACAGGTGTGAGCCACCACACCTGGCACTGTGGTGTATGGTACTGATTGCTGGTGGGTGTCAACCACCACGCCCGGCAATAATGAGCACTTTTATTAGTAGCACTTGTGACGACAGAAATGATAGAGACACGTAATGCTGTTTGTGTCCCTGGAACAGTTACAAATGCCAATCACAGGGATTACACTTATTCTCATGACATTCCAATCACTTGGGCTAGATCTCAGTACCCTGCTGCACATACGCTCAAGGAAACAGAGGCCTGGAGAGATCAGTGAGCATGCGCATAGCTCCCCAGTCAGCAACCCCCTGGCTGCACCCTTAGCCTTTAATTTTCATGCTTACCCCGCATCAAAGTCACATAGGCCATCAAGCCGCATTTCACTCCCACCCACCCAGAAGGGATGGATGTGGCCTTTTCACAGGCCCCTGAGGGGTTGATTTCCGAACGGAGGAGGCAGGCCTGGCTCTCAGGGGGTGAGCTGCTCCCCGCTGTGCCCTCCTCATCACTCTTTAGCCAACCCAAGGGCAGGGTGCAGGGAGCAGGACTACCCAGGGGGCTCTGAGGGCCCTGGATGTCCAGCAGGTGAAGTAGAGCTTGCAAAACATGTTTGTGATCATCTGGACACTTAATTGGCTTTGCAGACCCTGCGGGCTGCGGCCCAGTCCATCTCTTCTGGCTCCTCCCTCCTAGGACCCCTGAGGTCCAGCCCAGGTGGGCTCCCAGCTCTTTCTTGTCCTTGGCCCCATGCTCTGGCTTGGATACCATGCTTCCCATCTCACCATTCAGCAGAAATGCCACCTCCGCCAGGCAGCCCGATGGCACTGTTCCAGCTGGAAGGGGAAAGGGTTTGGGAGGGCAAAGAAGGTGCATAGCCTGTCACCTCTACAACCCATGATACAGTTTATTTCCACCCCATTTTAGAGGCAGAGACCAAAGGGGAGTGACTCGCTCAAGGCCACAGGGCCAATAGGGATGACCTTGGACTCCACTTTTGGTGTCACTGTCCTGCTCCAGGGCCGTGGAGCTGCCCGAGCCTGACCTCCCACCTCACCATCCTTCCTCCGTGGCTGTCCCCTGGAGGTGACCTGCCCCTATCCCTCCCAGCTAACGCCAGAGATGCTGACACCTCGGGCCTGGGGTTGTGGCCAGGGCTGGCTTTTGTTTCTGCCACCCACTTGCTGAGTCAGGGCTTTGCCAGCCAGGGGCCCCTCTCTGCTCCCTGCCTATAAGAGCTTGACTTTGGCGGGTCCCAGTTCTGCCATGTTCTCGGGGCCCATCTTGGTAAGTGTCAGGTTTGGAGGGCTGGGCTCAGGGGTTGGAGTAAAGATCCCGGGAGGGGGTGCCCCAGGTCCCCATTCTGTGTCAGGAATGCCATCCTCACCCTCACCGGGATCAGGCCCCACAGGCCTAGGCCAGTCCCTGGGAGGCTTAGCTGGGCACAGCACTTTCTTTGGCTGGCTGCTGTATCCCCTCAGCTGGGCACCCGGGCCTTGCCGGGCTGATCTCTGGCAGCCACGTTAAATCTCCTGACTGAACCAGACAGAGCGGGGCCCAGAGGCACCAGGACCCAGCATGGAGGAAGTTCTGAGGTGGGGACCGTGTGGAAGATGGCACTGGCCCCAGGGGGAAAGGCCAGGAGACAGAGAGGCTAAAGCTGAGGCCCAGGACCCCGCCCTGCCCAGAGCAGCAGGGCGGTGAGCAGATCGGGCATGAGGGTCTCACCTTCTCCTCCTGCACAGGAAGAGTCCAGCATGACCCTGCAGTGCACCAAGTCCGCGGGACACTGGAGGGTAGGAAGTGGCCGGGGAGTGCCCTGGGAGGGTATCAGACACGGGTCAACCCAAGCCCCAGAATCCTCCTTCCCACCTCCCTTGAGGCCCTGCCCTGTCTGGGGGAGGGTTTGGAACGAATGCCCGTTTCACAGATCTCACCACCAAGGCTCAGAACTGGGCAGGGACTGGGCCAGGTCACGCAGCCCGAACGTGAACTCTGCTCTGTGGGATGCTGGACTTGGGCCACCACGTTCTCTGGGAGAGATCTCACTTGGCTCTGGCTTGATTTCTTTGACTCTGCCTGGGTTTGGGGGGGAAAAACTTTGAATTTGTCATCAGCCTTAAAAACCTGGAAGATTGGGCCAGAGGGTTAGCTCAGTGGTTCCGGCGCCTGCCTCGCAAGCGCAAGGTCCTGAGTTCGATCCCCGGAAACCACATATAATGCTGGGCGTGGAGACTCGAGCCCACCAACAATCAACACCGTGTACCACAATGCCGGACGTGGTGGCTCACGCCTGTAATCCCAGCACTCGGGAGGTAGGGACAGGAGGATTGCTGAGTTCACGGCGGCTTGCCTGGGCTACATAGTGAGCTCAGGGCCAGCCTGAACTACAAAGCGAGACCCTGTCTCAGAAAAAAAAAAAAACCTGGAAGATTCACATAAAATTCCAGGTATAGAGAATGTCCTGAGGACCCCGGAGGTCGGGCTGCATTCCCACTTGGCATGGGCTCGGTGATGCTGGACAGGGCCACCTTGCCTGGACCTGTGCTCTCCTGCCCCCCCCTTCCTGGCCTGGGCCCCAGCTTCTGTGTTTCTACCCCGGTTTTTCCTTCCTGGTCATCCTGAGCCCTGGGGGGACTCCTGCTCCCCACCCCACCGGATGCTGACACCTGCAGCCTCCACTTGGTCCTCTGTTCCTTTCCCAAACAGGTGGTGGTGTGGGACGAAGAGGGCTTCCAGGGCCGGAGGCACGAGTTCACGGCTGAGTGTCCCAGTGTGCTGGAGCTGGGCTTCGAGACCGTGAGGTCTTTGAAAGTGCTGAGCGGAGCGTGAGTGTGTGTGTGTGGGGGGGGGGGCAGTGGGAGGGGAGGGCGGGAGAACAGGAAGGACCCAGAGAGTGGTTCTGGGATTTTTCAGATGTTTCCTGCCTTACCTTCCCAGCCTGCTGCGCGTGTCCCCAGACAACCCACTGCTCCCCTTTCTGTGAGAAGCAGAAGCTAAAGGGACCATGACCTAGGTGCAGGCCCATGTGCCCTCCTGCAGTGCGGAGGACGGGGCGGGATGCCGTGCGAGCTTATGCAGGCTGTGCACTGCCCACATGTATGGGGTGCCGCCCACAGTCCCTGCGCACTGGACATGACAACTCTATTGGGCCTACAAATGTCCCCCTTTGGCATAAACTGAGAGCCAACTTCACCAAAAGCAGAAGGCAACTATACAGATGTAGTTTTTAAAAATAGTATTAATTTTTAGCTAAATACTGCTACGTGTGATGCTATATATAATTCTTTCTGGGGAGAGATGGAGAAGGTTAGGTTAGGGTTAGGCTGGGAGCCATGGTGAAAAGGAGACAGGAACCTGGACAGAATCAGACTGTGTGCTGCCACACAGGCGGCAAACGCAAGGTGCCCGTGGGGTCAGCCTCCTGGGACCCTTGTCCCACAGGTGGCCCAGGATGAAGGGTCCGGATGGATGACAAGCCATGGTATGGTCAGGTCCCTGTGGCTGAGGAGTCCCCACTGTACTCCAGCTCGGTCCCCTCTGTCCCCTCCCAGTGTCAGGCACAAGCCCCACATCTCATGAAAGCCAGAGGGGCAGAGAGGAGACATGGTGTCTGGGCAGTGCCTCATGACTGCCCATCTCCTGTGGCCTGGCAGGGTCATCAGGAATCCCATAGGGAGCCCTTGGTGAGCCCTGTGTTTCTGGCCTGAGGGTGGCATAGGTATAGGGTGGCTGGGTTCACGGGCTGCGGGGCTGAGGCAGTGCCTGTGCCTGGCCCTGCTGATGTTCTGGGCCAGGCTGTCTTTGCCGGGGGCTCTCCTGTGCATGGGTTCTGATCCAGGCCTGTAAGGGACCTGGGATAGTAGGAGGTGAGTGGTGGACGTGGGAGCACAGCTGTGTTTGTGTGTCTGGCTGTCCTGCAGGCTCCTGTCACCACCCAAGTTTCCCTCCTGATAGGCTAGTGCTGTGTTAGATATTCACAAGTCTCTGACCCTATTGCGAACTGCACACGCTAGGAATTTGGTGGCCAGCCCCTTTCGTTCATTTATCTGCAAGCCATTCCCCGTACTCTATGCCCACTTGCCTCACTGTAGAAAAACTCATTGATGAAACCGGTCCCTGAAGCCAAAAAAATCTGGGACTCCTGCTGTAAGGTCCTCACCAGCATCCCTGAGCCCTCTGGACTGAAGGACCAGAGCAGTTCCTGTAAGTGACAGCCGCAGATGTCTTCAGGATTTGCCAAGTGCCCCCTGCAGCTGGGTCCCTGAGTGAGAACATCGGTTTGGGACCCAGGGGTGGGTGTCTCACCTTCCTTCCCTGCCTCCCTACATCCGCAGATGGGTGGGCTTCGAGCATGCTGGCTTCCAAGGGCAGCAGTATGTACTGGAGCGGGGTGACTACCCATGCTGGGATGCCTGGAGCGGAAACACAGCCTACCCAGCTGAGAGGCTCACCTCCTTCCGGCCTGTGGCCTGTGCGGTGAGTCCTGTCACCCAGCCCCAGTCAGAAGAAGTGAGCCTGTGAGTTCTGGGTCATCCGACATCCAGAGTTCAAGCTCTCATGGCTCCTCTTCAAACCACATGACACAAGGAGCTTCATTTCTTGAGCCTCACAATGCCTGGTGTCTGCAAAGCAACCCTAGAAAGCAGGTGTGGTTAGGCCTACTTTGTGGACTTGGAATGGGCTCGGACACGCTGTGCCATGGCTAAGCTCAGACACCTGATAATTCTTACCAACCACACAATGCCCCTGTTTACCACCGGGACACATTGTTGGATATCAGGTCCTCTTTTTTTTTTTTTTTTTTTTTTTTGAGACAGGGTCTTGCTTTGTGGTTCAGGCTGGCCCTGAGCTCACTATGTAGCCCAGGCAAGCCTCGAACTCAGCAATCCTCCTGCCTCTGCCTCCCGAGTGCTGGATTACAGGTGTGAGCCACCATGCCTGGCATTGCAGTATGTGGTACTGATTTCTGGTGGGCGTGAATCACCATGCCCAGTATTGTTGTATGTGGTTACCGGGGATCAAACCAGGGATCTTGCACTTGCTAGGCAGGCTCTGGAGTCACTGAACTAAGACTCCAGCTCTGGACATCCAGGTTCATTCTCCACCCCCTTTTCTGTTACAAGGAACATCCTTATACATTTTTGTTCCATGATTACTTTCTTTGTGGGCAATTCTGGAAGTGAAGATGATATTCCTGTCTAGTACCTGCTGTTTTGGTGCTCTTTGAGCTTGGAGGCAAAGGTAAAATCACAGGGGCCAAGCTTCTGGATACCCAGCAGAGCGCCAGGGGAGTCTGACTCTCTTCTGTCTGTGTCTGCAGAACCACCGAGATTCCAGATTGACCATCTTTGAGCAGGAGAACTTTCTGGGCAGGAAAGGAGAGCTGAGCGATGACTACCCCTCCCTGCAGGCCATGGGCTGGGACAGCAATGAAGTGGGGTCCTTCCATGTCCACTCTGGGGCGTAAGTGGGCCCAACACTCTGCCTGGCAGGACAAAGGCATGGTGTTGGGGAGGATAGGCTGTAACCTGTGAAAACTGTGGGGGGGGGCTGATGCCCACATGTCAGAGGATGTGCAGGTACATGGAGGTGTCAGGCAGAATTTATGGGAGTGCAGGTGATGGAAACCCATACTAAACTTATTTAAGTCTAAATAATATTTATTGACTGACCCCTGTAATTAGCTTCAGTTATGGCTATGTCCAGGTGCTACGATGGGGTCTGCCTTTCTCCTTCTGTTACTCTCTGCCTACATCGGTGTGCTATATTTTCAGATTCACTCCCCTGGTTTAAAGGTAAAGATAGCAACTTCCTCTTTACATTCTAGCCCCAGGAAAGATGGAATCAATGATTCCACCAGAGATTCCAGGGAAGGTGCTCTATAAGCCAACAGGTCATGTGCTCCATTCTGGACAAATTACTATGCCTAGAGGAATGGAATGCTCTGATTGATTAGACCTGGTCACATGAACATTGCTGCCTTCAGCTCTATTTTTTCTTTCTTTCTTTCTTTCTTTCTTTCTTTCTTTCTTTCTTTCTTTCTTTCTTTCTTTCTTTCTTTCTTTC